>JAODAL010009421.1:0-35000 GCA_025379985.1 Phyllomedusa bahiana | reverse complement strand
GTCAATTAGGAACCAAAATTATTTCTATTTGCCAAATGCAGAATAATAAGAGAGAACTTTTTGAGGCATTTTTATTACTTTCTGCAAAGTTAGAAGTTTCCATACACTACGATTACTCTGCCTGTAAACAATTTGGGGCCACCCATATGATGAGGTCAGGTCTTTGGAAGCTTCTGATATTTTTTATTGGCAACATCTGAATTAGAGACAAAGCTGTAGATTTATTTTAATTCACTACTTCTGTGTGTAACATCATGGGAAAGTCTAAAGAAATCAGCCAAGATATCAGGAAGAGAATTGTGGACTTGCTCAAGTCTGGTTCATCCTTGGGTGAAATTTCCAGATACCTGAAGGTGCCTCGTTTATCTGTACAAACAATTATACGTAAGTACAAACAAGATGGGAATGTCCAGCCATCATACTCCTCAGGAAGGAGACGGGTTCTGTGTCTCAGAGATGAACGTGCTCTGGTCTGACATGTGCATATCAACCCAAGAACAAAAGCAAAAGTCCTTGTGAAGATGCTGGTGGAAGCTGGTAACATTGTGTCATTATCCACAGTGAAACGAGTACTGTATCAGCATGGGCTGAAAGGCCGCTCTGCCAGGAAGAAGCCATTACTCCAAAAGAAACATATAGAAGCCAGATTCATGTTTGCAAATATACAGGAGCAAAGACCTACATTTCTGGAGACCTGTCCTGGGGTCTGATGAAACTAATATTGAACTGTTTGTCCATAATGACAAAACGTTTGGAGGAAAAAGGGAGAAGCATGGAAGCCTAAGAACACCATCCCTACTGTGAAACACGGTGGTGGCAGAATCATGTTGTGGGGTTGTTTTGCTTCAGGAGGGACTGGTGCACTTCACAAAATGGCATCATTAGGAAAGAAGATTATGTGACAATACTGAAGCAACATCTCAAGACATCAGCCAGGAAGTTACAACTTGGGTGGAAATGCGTCTTCCAAATGGACATGACCTGAAGCTACTGCCAAACTGGTTACACAGGGGCTTAAGGAGAACCAAGTCCATGTTTTGGAGCAGCCATCACAAAGCCCTGATCTCATCCTATTGAAAATGTATGGACAAAGCTGAAAAGGCCGGTGCGAGAAAGAGACCCTCAAACATGGCTCAGTTACACCAGTTCTGTCAGGAGGAAGGGGACAAAATTCCCACCAACTATGGTGAGAAGCTTGTGGAAGGATACAAAACGTTTGACCCAAGTCCTACAGCTTAAGGGCAAAGTTACCAAATACTAATGAAATGGAGGAAACTGCTGACTTTGCAGAAAGTAATAAAAATGCCTTAAAAATTCTCTCATTTTTCTGCATTTGGCAAATATAAATAATTTTGGGTTTCCCTAATTGACCTAAAACGGGGGAAGGTTTTTATTCTATTTCATGTCAGGAGTGAGAAAAACCTGCAGTGGGCTTTTTTTTTAGTGATGGAAAACTTCGGGTTCTTTTCTTTCTATCTATCTATCATCTATCTTTTTCTAACTCATATCTATCTATCTCTATCTATCTATTTATCTATCTTTTTCTTTTATCTAACTCATATCTATCTATCATATCTTTATCTATCTATCTATCTATTATCTACATCTATCATCTATCATCAAATTATTATTATCTATTTTATCTATCTATATCTATCTATCTAATCTACTATCTATTTCTTATTTATCTACTATCTAAATCCATTATTATTCTATTATCTATTATCTCATATCTATTATCTAATTATCTACAAATTATCTATATCTTTTATCTATCTATTTTTATCTATCTATCTACTATCTCATATTTTTATTATCTATCTATATCTATCTATCCCATATTTTTTAATCTTCTATCTACTATCTTCTATCAAACTTTCTATCTTTTCTATCTTCTTTTAAATCTAATCTTTAAAAATCACATCATTCTACTATCTATCTATCTTTACTTCTTTCTATCTATTATCCTCACTCACCGGCCACTTTTTTTGGGTTTACACCGGTCCAACGCTCTTTTAAAAACACTTAATTTCTAATTCCCCCCAATCAATGGCGGCAACTCAGTGCATTTAGGCATGTAGACATGGTCAAGACAATCTCCGCATTCCCAAACCGGCTCAGTATGGGGAAGAAAGGGTGATTTGAGTGCCTTTAAACGTGGCATGGTTGTGGGGGGGCCAAAAGGGGCTGGTCTGGATTTCAGAAATGTTTGACTCGGGATTTTCACGCAAAACCCCACTTGGGGTTTTTTTAACAGAGAAGGTCCGAAAAAGAAAAAACATCAGTGGCGGCAGCCCCTGTGGGCGGAAATGCCTTGGTTGATGCCAAGGGGTCAAAAAGGGGAAGGGGCAGATGGTTCGAGCTGATAGAAAAAGGAACAGTGACTCAAATAGCCACCCTTAAACCAAGGGTAGGGGGGAGAAGAGCATCTCTGAAAACACAGTACGGCAAAAATTTTAGGGAGTGGGGGTACAGAGCAAAAAAAAGACCAAACCCCGGGGGCCACTCCCTTTTAGCTAAGAACAGGAAAAAATGAGGCTCCAATTTCCCAAGCTATCGAAATTTGGACGTAGAAGATTGGAAAAACGTTTGCCCGGTCTGTTTAGTACGATTTCTGCTGCAACATTCGGAAGGTGGGGTCGAATTTTTTGGGGTCAACAAAAATAAAACATGGATACTTTCCCGCCTTGTATCAACGGTTCAGGCGGTGGTGGTGGTTATGGTGGGGGGAAATTTTCTTGGCCTCTTTTGGGCCCCCCTTTTTACCAAAATTTAGCACGTTGCAACACCTTTTTGGAATTTTAGCCCGAAAAAATTGAGGGGAGTTTGGGAAAGGAAAAAGGGGGTCCAACCCCTTAAAGAAGGGTTACTAATAAGTGGCCGGTGAGTGTATTATCTTTTTGAGATAACCGAGGTAACAAAAGTCTTTTTTGGCAAAAAACATGCAAATTGGGTTATTGAGGACACAAAAGGGGAAAAATGAACATGCAGCCAAATTGGCAATGGATTATTTGATGTTTGGAGAGAGAAGAGCATTGCAGCCCCAGATCTCGCAGTGCTGCCAGTGTCCACTATAATGAAACACTGCTATGGGCATGAAGACTCTTATAAATAGCAGGTTAACACTGGCAGACTGACCGTTCGGGCAATTGGGCACCTGGGAGGCCCATAGCAGCCTTCTATGGAAGGGTCTAAATGCTAATGGGCTCTCCCTGGGCCCAAACTCTGGAAACCAGAATTTTATCATTTAACTATTTGGCTGTGTAAAGGGACACCCCGCCAGATGTAATGGTTTTTTCTTAGAAAAAAAAAAAAAAAAAAAACAATAACTTTTTAAACAATTTTTGTAAAGTCTGTAATATAACTATTAGCCCACCTCCACTTGTTCTCCAGTTAGCACTGCATTGTGTCAGGTGGCCCCCAGAAGTGCTGCAGGAGAATGTATGGCCACAGAACGTCCCCAACCATACCGTGACGGCAGGAGTCCCGGGGGGCCGACCAGGAGGGAAATCCCCTTTAACACTTTTTCATTATGTTAAAGATTGGGTTTGGGTCAATTTGAAAAACAAGTGTGAACATGCCCTCTAAATCTTCTCCATATAGACCATGGTGTAATCTCTATCAGTGCTGAGCACCAAAACTGAGCTAATCCCTGACAAAACAGTCATAAACCTCCCTGTATACTGCTCCGACCTCCGGATCCACACTGCAAAGGTCACAAGTGTTTACATACACAGCACCTACCGCAACCTCTATATCTTATCACAGGAGGAATAATGTGCAGGTGACAACCCGTCCTGGAGAGTAACGTGCTCGGAAAATAATATAGAAAAATAACAACATTGTATGCCAATGACTAAACCAATGTTATATTCATCCATCTACAGTGCCTTGCGAAAGTATTCGGCCCCCTTGAAAAATTTTCAACCTTTTGCCACATTCCAGGCTTCAAACATAAAGATTTTAAAAATTTTAATTTTTTTGGGGAAGAATCAAAAACAAGTGGGACCCAATTTTGAAGTGGAACGAAATTTTTTGGATATTTTAAACTTTTTTTAAAAAATAATAAACTGAAAAGTGGGGGGTGCAATATTTTTCGGCCCCTTTATTTAGTGCCAAATACTCCCGAAGTTCGTGGGATCTTGAATGATCCAATGTTGTCCCCAAAAGAGGATAATAATAAAAAAATAATAATCTTTATTTAATAGCGCCAAACATATTTCCCCAGCACTTTACAAAAATTTGAGGGAATAAGCACAGACAAACCCGACATTACTTATAAAAAAAATACTGAAAAATGAACAGAGGTGTGAGGGCCCCCGCTCCAAGAGTTTAAAACTATTAGGGGTATGGGTGAAACAAAAGGGTGACAAAATGCTTGTGATAAATATAATCCACCTGTGGGTAACAAGTCCATAAATGCCCTGCTCTGTGAAGTCTCAATTTTTTTTTGTTTAAAGCGCAGAGAGCATCATGAAGACCAAGGAACACACCCGGCGGTCCGTGTACGTTGTGGAGAATTTAAAGCGGATTTGGGTACAAAAAGATTTTTCCCCGTTTTAAACATGGAGAGAGATGAGAGATCAGCCCAAAAGGCCATGTCACTCTGGTTTAACTGCGAGTCTACAGCTGAGGTGGGAGTCTGTCCTAGGGCAACAAACAGTTCACTGCACAAATCTGGTCTTTATGGAAGAGGCAAGAAGAAGCCATTTCTCAAAAATATCCATAAAAAGTCTTGTTTAACCGCTTCCCGATATTGGACGTATGCATACGGTGCAGTAACGGTGCTCTGCGCCGCTACTGTTCAACTCACCCTACTCCCCGGATGCTTTCTGAAAGCATCCGGGTAGTCTGGTGACGTCACCATGCCCGCAATGCATTGTGGGCATGGTGATTGGCAGTTACCATGGGGACCTGTAGACAGCAGTAATGCTGTGTACAGATCTCCTATTGTAACAGCAATCTGACGATTGCTGTTACAAATCCCCATTGGGGAAAAGTGAAAAAATGTGAAAAAGTGAAAAAAAAGTGGGAAAAAAAATAAAACGCAAACACAAAAAATAAAATAAAAACCACATACATCGCCCTTTTCCCCTTTACAAACCCCAAATTTGGGCCCCAAAAAAAAAGATAAAATAAAATAAAGTCCCCATATTTGGTATCGTGTGTGCGTAACGACCCACCCTATAAATCTGTCATGTTATTTAACCCGTACGGTGAACATCGTAAATAAAAAGAAACAGTCACAAAATTGTGATTTTTGTTCATCCCGCAGTACATAAAATTAAATGAAAAGCGATCAAAAACTCATATAAACGCCAAAGTAGTACCAATTAAAACGTCCATTCATCCCACAAAAAAAGTCCTTACACAGCTCTATATACGGAAAAAGAAAAAAGGTATGGCTCTCAGAAGACCGCGATTTATAAATATTGTTTTACACAATAAAACACTTTTTTTTAAAGTGCTTCAAAATAAAAAATATATATATATAAATTGGGTATCGCTATAATCGTATCAACCCAGAGAGTAAAGCTAACTTGTTGTCATGGCGGCCGCGGGCACCGCTGCCCCTGCGGCCGTTTCCCTGCCTGCCATGGCCGCGGGGGGCGGCATTGCGGTCACCCGCGGCCCACCCTCGTCCCCACGCCGGCTCGCTTACCTGGCCCGCTCCGGTGAACGGCGTCCCGTCTGTCCCGGCCGTCCCTGCGCATGCGTTTCCCCCTAGCGCCCGCGCGCGACGGGGTGGTTTAAATTTAAAGGGCCAGTGTCCGGTAATTGGCTTATTGCCCGGGGGCTGGTCCTATATAATGTATCCGCCCCCGGGACCTGTTGCCAGATTGTTGGTGTGCTTAGTGAGAGTTTGGAGGGGTCCTTGTGTCCGTATTGCTTATCCGTGTACCAGTCCGTTCCGCTACGTTTCCTGACCTTGCCTGTTTGCCGCCTGCCCCGACCGTCTGTCCGTTTCTGACCACGAACCTCTGGGCCCCCTGCCCTGACCTTCGCCTGTTCCTGACTACGCCTTTGGATTACGATCCTGTACCACGCAGTACCCGGCCGCCCACCGCAAGCAAGTCATGTCAGGGGGTAACGACCTGGTAGCCTCACGCCGCAGCAAGTCCAAACCCGCTTTGCGGCGGGCTCTGGTGAAAACCGGGGGCTACTTAGACTCCGTTCCCTGGCGTGGCTTAACTACCACCGCTTGCGGTGGTCCAGCGGATCCACCGTACCGTCACACTTGTCATGGATACTGCACAGTGAGCGCTGTTAAAAATAAAAAACACTACTAGTATTGCCGTATTTTCTTCACCCTGACTTCCAAAAAACGTATTTAAAACTGATCAAAAACTCTTGTCCCCCCAAAAATGATACCAATAAAAACTTCAACTCATCCCGCAAAAAACAAGCCCCTACACAGATCCATACACAGAAAAATAAAAAAAGTTATGGCTCTCAGACTATACCGATGCAAAAACGTGTTTTCCTTTTTGAATAAAAGTGTTTTTATTGTGTAAAAGCAGTAAAACATAAAATAAAATATACAAATTTGGTATCGCTGTAATCGAATTGACCTGCTGAGTAAAGCTAGCTTGTCATTTATACCGCACGGTGACCGCTGTAAAAAATAAAAATAAAAAACACTACCAGGAATGCTGTATTTTGTTCAAAATGCCTCACAAAAACCTTAATAAAAAGTGATCAAAGCATCATATATACCCCATAATGGTACTAATAAAAACGTCAACTCATCCTGCAAAAAATAAGCCCATAATCAGGTCCGTATACAGAAAAATAAAAAAGCTATGGCTATCAGAATAGGTCAACATAAAAACACAATTTTTTATAGACCTATTTCTATTGTGTAAAAGTAATAAAACATAAAAAGCTATATAAAATTTATATCATTGCATTTATACCGACCCACAAAGTAAAGTTATTCTGTCATTTACACTGCACGGCGAACGCTGTAAAATTGAAGCCCAGAAAACAATGGCGGAACTGCGTTTTTTCCTCCCATTTTCATGGCCCAATGCTAAAAAACACTGTGGAACACTTGTGCGCCCAAAATGCACAATACACCCTTAGATGAGATCCCTGAGGGGTGTTAAATCCAAAATGGAGCGACTTCTGGAAGGTTTCACCTGTTCTGGTATTTGGGGGCTTTGCAAATGCGACATGACCCCACCAAAATCTGCGTTGCAAAAGCCAAATAGCGCTCCCTCCCTTATACCCCCTGCCATGCGCCCAAACAGCAGTTTACACCCACATGTAGGATATTGCCGAACTTGGAAGAAATTGAGTTACAAATTTCAGCTGCTTTTTTTCCAGGATTCCTTGTAAAAATTATACATTTTCAGCTAAAATTGCAGATTGTTGGAAATTTTTTTTTTTTCATTTTCACAGCCTTATGCTAAAAAATTTGTGAAACACCTGTGGGGTCTATATACTCCCTGCACCCTGGATATATTCATTAAGGGGTGTAGATTCCAATATGGGGTCTTTTTAGGGGAGTTTATTTAAGTTTTAGCCCCTTAGGGCGTCTGCAAACCTGAAATGGTGCCTAAATAAAATCGTAATGAAAATGAGACCACAGAGTCCGGTAGGTGCTCCTCCTATTCTGGGGCTTGTGGTTGAGCCAAAGAGCGCACAAGGCCCACATATTTGATATCTCTGAACACAGCAGAATCTGGGGAATCAATATTAAGTTGCATTTCCTTGATCACATTTAGCGTATTCTTGTGAATAATGGATAACAATAGAAAATCTGCAAAAAAAGGTGAAATTTTTAAATTTCACCTCCACTTTGCTTTAATTCCTGCAAAACACCTAATGGGTTAATACATTTCCTAAATGCTGTTTTGAATACTTTAAGGGGTCTAGTTTCTTATATGAAGTTCTTTATGGGGGTACCTAAGATACAGGCCAATCAAAGTCACGTTAGAACTGGACTGGTTCTCTAAAAAAATGTATATTGCAAATTTTCTTGAAAATGTGAAAATTACTACAAAATTTCTAAGCCCCCTAATGTCGTTAAAAAAAAAAGAAATTTAAAAAAAGATGCCAAACTACAGTAGACATAGGGTAGATGCTAGTTATAAACTATTTTGAGTGGAATAACTATCTGTCTTACACGCAGAAATTTTTTAAGTTTGAAATTGGTAAATTTTTAACATTTTTCACGATACTTTTATATTTTTCACAAATAAACAAGCATTTTTTGGACCAAAATTTCTGACTATCTTAAAGCACAATGTGTCATGAGAAAACAATCTCTGAATCACATGGATAGGTTAAAGTGTCAAAAAGTTATTCTCATATAAAGTGACACATGCCAGATTTCAAAAATGGGGTCAGCCAGAGAGGCCAAAACTGGCTCCTGTGGTAAGGGGTTAAAGTTTGACACAAGCCGCCTGGGAGAACCCAAACATGTGGAAGAAGGAGTTCTGCTCAGAGGAAACCAAAATCCAACTTTTTGGCCACAATGCAAAACGATATGTTTGGCGTAAAAGCAACACAGCTCATCCCCCTGAACACACCATCCCCACTGTCATACATTGTGGGGGCAGCATCATGAAGACCAAGGAACACACCATCCCCACTGTCACACATAGTGGTGCAGCATCATGGTTTGGGCTTTTCTTCAGCAGGGAAAAGGAAGATGGTTAACATTGATGGGAAGATGGATGGAGCCAAATACAGGAGCATTCTGGAAGAAAACATGTTGGAGTCTGCAAAAGACCTGAGACTGGGACGGATATTTATCTTCCAACAAGACAATGATCCCAGAACGGTAATTGACTGCACACAAAGGTTTTCAAATGATGCAAAATGATTCATTTATTCATAAATCCTTAGAATATGAAATGTACAGACTCCAGTAATGCAAAACAGAAAATAGGTGACTTGACTTGGTCGACGTTTCGGTCTGCAAAGACCTTTATCAAGCAGTCACTGTGGAATGCAGGAGAGGTGTGAAATCGGGCCGTAGCCCATGTGAACCAGTGGAGCCAGGTGGTTCACATGGTTACATGGGCTACGGCCCGATAACCACCTCTCTCTGCATTCCACTAGTAAATGCTTGATAAAGGCCCTTTACAGACCGAACGTCGACCAAGTCAAGTCACCTTTTTCTGTTTTGCATTACTGGAGTCTGTACATTTCATATTCTAAGGATTTGTGAATAAATGAATCATTTTGCATCATTTGAAAATCTTTGTGTGCAGTCAATTACCGTTCTGTGAATTTGGAGGACTTGTACCTACCTTGACTTGCGCCATTGACAACCACTCCGTTTGGTGTGCCTTCCCTATCTTCTTGAACAAGACAATGATCCCAAACATAAAGCAAAATCTACAATGGAAGGTTCACAAATAACCGTCTCCAGGTGTTAGAATGGCCAAGTCACAGTCCAGACTGAATCCATCGAGAATCTGTGGAAAGAGCTGAAACTGCTGTTCACAAACGCTCTCCATCCAAAATCACTGAGCTCCCGCTGCTCACAAACGCTCTCAATCCGACTTCACTGAGCTCCCGCTGGTTTACAAACGCTCTTCATCCAACCTCACTGAGCTTCAGCTGTTCACAACGCTCTCCATCCAACCCCCTGAGCTCCAGTGTTCACAAAACGCTCTCCATCCAACTCACTGAGCTCCAGCTGTTACACAAACGCTTCCCTCCAACCTCATGAGCTTCATCTGTTCACAAACGCTCTCCATCCAACCTCATGAGCTCAGCTGTTCATAAACGCTCTCCATCCAACCTCATGAGCTCCAGCTGTGCACAAACGCTCCATCCCAACCTCACTGAGCTCCAGCTGCTCACAAACGCTCTCCATCCAACCCCCACTGAGCTCCAGCTGCTCACAAACGCTCTCATCCAACACTCATTGAGCTCCAGTGTTCACAAACGCTCTCCATCCCAAACCCCGCTGAGCTCCAGTGCTCACAAACGCTCTCCATCCAACCTTACTGAGCTCCAGCTGCTCACAAACGCTCTCCATCCATCCCACTGAGTCCCGCTGTGCACAAACGCTCTCCATCCAACCTCACTGAGCTCCAGCTGCTCACAAACGCTCTCCATCCAACCTCACTGGCTCCAGCTACTCACAAATGCTCTCCATCCAACTCACTGAGCTCCGCTGCTCACAAACGCTCTCCATCCAACCTTACTGAGTCCAGCTACTCACAAACGCTCTCCATCAACCTCACTGAGCTCCAGCTGCTCACAAAACACTCTCCATCCAACCTCACTGAACTCCAGCTGTTCACAAACGCTCTCCATTCAACCTCACTGAGCTCCAGCTGCTCACAAACGCTCTCCAATCCCAAACCCCACTGAGTCCAGCTGCTCACAAACGCTCTCCATCCAACCTCATTGAGCTCCAGCTGTTCACAACGCTCTCCATCAACCTCACTGGAGCTCCCCGCTACTCACAAAACGCTTTTCCATCCAACCCCACTGAGCTCCAGTGCTCAAAAAACGCTCTCCATCCAACTTATGAGCTCCAGCTGCTCACAAACGCTCTCATCCAACCTTACTGAGCTCCAGCTGCTAAAAAACGCTCTCCATCCCAAACCTCATAGAGTCCAGCTGTCACAAAAGCTCTCCATCCAACCTCATGAGCTCCAGCTGCTCACAAACGCTTCCATCCAACCTCACTGAGCTCCAGCTGTTCACAAACGCTCTCCATCCAACCTCGCTGAACTCCAGCTGCTCAGAAACGCTCTGCATCCAACCTTGCTGAGCTCCAGTTCTCTCTCTATCTAATGTATATATCTATTTATCTATTTTGTCTATTCTCAGTGAGAAAGTGGTTTGGAGATGTTCTTGAGGGCAGGTGACGGGAGTGGGAAGGGTTGGATATATGGGGAGAAGGTCAGATCAAAATTAATATCCCCCCAGACGGGGCCCTGCTCTGGAGTTATGGTGGTACCACACACGAGAAAAATACGGGGGGGGGTGTCGGTTGTGATGGTGGGAAGACAGAATTCGTTTGTGGGTTTAGTTTCAGATGGGAGGGACTGTGTAAGAGACAGCGGACAGCATGGTGTTTTGTAGCGGGCAGGAGTGATGTTCGGGGGGAGGGTTAGTTGAGGTCACCCGCATAGAGAGGTATGGAAGCCAAATTATGAGGTTTGTAAAATGGGGTGTGTAAATAAAAAGAGGAGAGGACGGAAAGATGAGGGGAGGAGGAGGGAGGAGGGAGTGATGGGATGAGAAGGGTGGAGGAGTGGAGTGACGTGAAGTGGTGGTGAGGAGGGTGGTGAGGGGTGAGGAGAGGGTGGTGATGGTGAGTGGAGGTAAAAGGGGGAGAGTATGGGATGGAGTGAGGAGTTGAGTAATTGGGGTTATGGTGTGGTGCGTGAAATGTGAGTGAGGAAAAGTAGGATTGGGAGTGGAAAATGGTGAGTAGGGAGTGAGTTTATTTTTATATCATTTTATTATAAAATTTTTAATTTATTAAATTACTATTTTTTCTATTAAAATTACTAATAATTTTAATTATTTATTATTACCATATTTTATTAAATTATTTAACTTTAATTCAATAATTTTTATTACTTTTTTATTATAAAATTTATCACAACTTATCATATCAAATTTTTTATTTATATCATTACTATATATTTTATTACTTCTTATCTACTTCTATTTTTATCTATCTACATTATCCTATTACCCCTTTTTATCTATTATCTATATATCTATCTATCACATATTATCTATTCTATATTTTTATCTTCTATCTATTATATCTTCTATTCATACTATCTTATTATCTATCTTTTCATATTATCTTCTATCTATCTATCCCCCTATCTATCTATATCTATCCCAAATTTCTATCTCATATCTTCTAATATTATTGTCTGTCTTCTTTTTGGTTTGTTGTTGTTCTGTTCATATTATCTTAAAAATTTTTGATCATTTATTTTTGGACATTATTTTTATTGGTATAAACTGATCGTTGGATACACTGACTATGATGACCCCAGGGGGTTTACCCTATTAACAATATAATTTATTATCTACTTCCTGGGACAGGGGAACATCCTGTTGTTGTTCTGTGTATGGAATATATAATCTGGACCTTTGTGACGGAAGAATTTGCTGTGAAACCTGAATGTTATCTTGGTGTGGGTCCTCCTCGTGATAATCACTTTTCCCTGCCCTCTTAGACACAAAACTACTACGGGTCTACAATTGCCGCTCTGTCAAGTGGGTGGATTTTTGGTGATTATGGGAGGAGTTACATTACTTCTGGGTGGATTTAATTTGGACACAATGGGCCTCATTTATGAAAACTGTCTTTGTTGCCCCTAGCAAAAAATCGAGTTCAAAAAAAACCAAATCAGAGCCCATAGAAACCAATCAGACCCCATAGCAACCAATCAGAGCTCATAGCAACCAATCGGGCCCCATAGAAACCAATCAGGCTCATACCAACCAATCAGGCTATAGCAACCAATAGAGCTTAAGGGCCCAATCAGAGCCCACAGGCCCAATCGACCCCTAGCAACCGGGGCCATAGCGCCCTTCAAGCTCTAGGCCCCAATAGGCTATGAAACCAATCGAGCTCCGCAACGATCGGGAGCCCATAGCAAAAGTCAGAGCCCTAGCGCCAATCAGAGCCCATAGCAACCATTAAAAGGCCCCAAGCGCCCAAATCGAGCTCAGCTTTCATTTCCTTATTTCTCTGGGAATGAAAGCTGGCTCTGTTTTGGTTCCCTATGAGTCTGTTTGGTCGCTATGACCTCTGATTGGTCGCTTGGGTCTTTTTGCTTGTTTGGGGCTTGATTGGTCGCTGTGGCTTGTTGGTGTGGGTTTCTGATTGGGTTGCTATGGGCTCTGATTGGTTGCTATGGGGTCTGATGCGTGTTTCATATTAAAAGTAATGTAATCACTTTGCTATTTATTAGATGTGGGTTTGGTTTAGGATCCGACAGATGGGTCCAAACACGTATCTAAAAGCGCCTCACTTGTTCTGAACCTTCTCTGTGATTGGCCAATTCGGCCAAGCCCCCTTACTCTCCATCCAATCAACAGTGAACCCCCCCGCTCCATAGAACTCAATGGCGCAAGTAGCTCGAATGTTGATTGGCTCACACAACCCCATAGACTAACATTGAGAAAAGTAGCTCGCCCTCCCATTGGACAGTTTATCTTTCCCTCTTCTTACTTACCAATCAGCATTTCTCAAACACTCTCCATTGCAATGCACGGAGCGCATCGCTCTATCTACCCTGCTTCCCCGAAAATAAGACCTGGGCATTTTTTTTTTATGCAAATTTAAGTTTGGTGCTTCTGCTGTGTCGTGTGAAATCCTTACAGTATATTAAAAATTTTTTTGATTTTTTGTTCAAAAAATAAAGTGAATTCTTGTTCATGGAAAAAAAGAGACATCCCCCAAAAAAAAGTCTAAGTCGTATTTAGGAGCAAAAATTATTTTGGGGAAACAGGGGGTTTTCACTATCACACGGACACGTTCTTCTCTGATTGGCGGATACATATTTCCGTTTCTTCTTAACCTTCAGCAAAGTCCTCACTCCCGGGAGCCTGCTTTGAAAAACCCGCTGTATTTTTTTTGGTTTTTTTCCTGTATGCTATAACGTTGCATGTAACTTTTAATACGATTGGATAACAGTTCAACCAATGACTGTATCCCTTTTCTTTTACATGCATTGTTCTACTTTGTTTTTGATGTAACACTTATCTGAGGGGAAAAAACTTGGTACTAGCCGCGAAACGCGTATGTTAGTGTCATTAATGTTTTGGGAAAAAGGTTTAGCCCAAGAGTAAGGCCTGTTCCCCTGCCAAAAACGTCCCGTAATCATCTCCATGTTAATGTAAATCCTCCCCCCTGTCTCCATGAGTGCTTTTTTTGCTCGTTTTTTTTTATGCTCGTCTTTTGAAAAAATGTTCTAAAAAACGCCAGAGCCCGGGGAGAAAATTTTCTCAGTAGTCTATGGAAAGGCCCCCGGGTCTTTTGGCGCGTTTTTTGCAGCAATTCTTCAATGAAAACCCCCCCAGGGACCCCCGGTCCCACCTTTAGTGGGTGTAACAAAGGTTATCCTGATCAAATCTGCGAAGTGTCCGTGTGTCCCTTTTTTGTACCTTTTGGGAAAAAAAATGATCCGCTTTGGCGTAACGTTTTGTAATTCATATATTTTTTGCTAAAATTTCGTTTTTAATGGATTTTGGCGTCAGAATCCATTTTTTTTTTTCGGATTTTTGGTGCTAAAAAACCTTTACTTAACATATTTTGGCCTAATAAAGTTATCTCGCTTCTGACGCCAAAAAAACGTTTTTTTAATGGATTTTGGCGCAAAAATCCTTTCTTTAGGGTTTTGAGTAAAAACTCTTCTTTACATATTTTGGCGCTAATAAAGTTATCCGCTTTTGACGCTAAAAATAAATTTTTTACGCTAAAAAACCTTTTCTTACTTTTAGCGCCAAAATATGTTAAGAAAAGTATTTACCGCCAAAATCCGTAAAAAATGGATTCTTGCGCAAAAACTGTAAAAAAAAAAAGTTTTATTTGGCGTCAGAAGGAGGAAAAACTTTATTGCGCCAAAAAAGTTTAAAAAAAAGGATTTTTGCGCCAAAAAAACCGTAAAAAAACTTATTTTTTGGCTCAGAAGAGAGAAACTTTATTGACAAAAACTTAAAATTTTTGGTTTGCACCAAAAAACTGTTAAAAAATGGACTTTAAGCCAAAAATCCTTAAAAAAAATATTTTTTCGACCCAAAAAAAAGATCTTTATTGCGCCAAAAAACCGTAAAAAAAATGAGATCTTAGTACCAAAAACCCTTAAAAATGGACTTTAGGGCCTATTAAAAAAAAACCCTTTTTTTTGGCGAAAAAAAAGAGATAACTTATTGCGCCAAAATTCAAAAAAATGCGTTTTAGCGACAAAATCTGAAAAAAAATGTTTTTGGGGAAAAACGTGAGAAACTTTATTGCACAAAAATCCTTTTAAAACGAAAAAAAAGATTACGTATGAATGCAATAATGTGCTTTTTTTCCCCCTTTTTTAGGCCCGGGTTACACCCAAATGGCTTAAATTTTTGCAGACAATTTAAATCCAGAAGAAAGCAAAAAAAAAACTTGTAGAAAACGCGCCAAAAACGCAAATCGCTGAAAAACGGCCCTTTTTTTTAGCTGCTTTTTACAGGAGGGACAGAAAACTCAGCTTCATGAACGTTTTTAGTAATTAATTTTCAGGTCGTTTTTTGTCCACTGCAGGGGAGACAGAGCCGACCCGGCGCTCAATTCCAAAAGGAGAAAAAAACCGCCATTAGGGAAGCGACTGTCTAGCTGTGGAAAGGGTTAAACACTCTTTTTCACCAAATATTTTTTTTTTCAATAAATAATTTATTTCAATAACATCCTCTTTCTCGAGGGGAAAGTTTTTTATTTGGAACTGGGCCCGGGGCCCCGTTTTTCCTCTTCTGCATTTCTTCATTGTACACACGGACTCAACACACCGTGTAAACATACCCTAATAGCCGGGGGGAAAAAAGGCGCCGAAAACCAAAGTCCGGGCTATGCCCCCCCCCCCGCCGGGGTTTTTTCGTTGTTTTTTAGCGCTTTCTTTTTTTTTAAAAACCGTGAAAAAAACAACTGAAAAGCGGTCCCATAGACTTTAATAGTAAAAGCGTTCTGTAGCCTCCACAAAGTTATTTTTTTGCGGCAGAGCAGGGTAGAACATTTATTATTGAAGTCTATGTAAACCGCCGGACGCTCTTTGACCGGTTTTGGGCACGGTTTTTGGTTGGTTCTGCTGAAAAGCTGCCCAGGTCTTTAACAAGGTGTATGGATTTTGAAAAAATTTTAAAAACTCCCAAAAAAACCATAAAAAAAAAAAGAAAAAAAAAGCCCAAAAAAAGGGTCATTTTTTTTTTGCTGTCTTTAAACATGCATGGACAAAAAAAACTTGGGTCCCATGTATGAAAACTGTCTTGGTCTAAGACTTTCTTTTTTTGCCATTAGCAAAAATCAGGTCATAGCAACCAACAGAGCTATAGAAACCAATCAGACTCTAGAACCCAATCGGGCTCATAAAAAAAACCAATCAGAGTCATACAACAATCAGACCCTAGAAAAAGGGGAACCCCATAGAAACCAATCAGACCCCCTAGAACAATCAGAGTTCTAGAAACCCAACAAAACCCATAGCAACCAATCATAGCCCATAGCAAAATCAGAGCTCCCTTTCTTTTTCATATAGTGCTCTGAAAAAATGAAAGGAGACTTGATTGGTTGCTTGGGGTCTGATTGGTTGTTTTGGCTTGTTTGGGTTTTGTTTGGGGAAACAAGGAAAGTCTTAGCCCAAGACAGTTTTCTACATGGGGCCCCTTAAGTTTATAAACGGTTTTAGGACTTGGTTTTCAGGATTTTTTTGCCCAAATCCCGTTAGCCCACTAAAAACCCGCTGGGGTTTTTGCATGAGGTTTTAAAAGGTCTCCATTGGTTTCCAAAGGAGATTTTTCAGCGTGAAAACGATTCAAAAATTTGACGGGGCGTTCTTTTCAGCGCCCAAAACAGCGTCCAAAGAAGCGCGGAAAATGCTCGTAAAAACCTCATCGTGTGTGAACTACAGCGCTGAAACAATGAAAATGGGACGTTTTGGGGCTTTTTTCCCCGGTTTAGGCAAGGAAACGTTCCAAAAACCGCGTCAAAATCAGCCGTGTGAACGTACCCTTAGGTCAGATCTACAAATTCAGATTCCTGGCACAGGGGCTGCACGTGAATCCGACAGCGGTCCGGCGGAATATACAACATGTTCTAGATTCCGCCGGACCGCTTTAGGTTTTGGTAACCCTCAGTAAAAAATCTGTGCTGTGTAGACTACAACACTAATTTTTGGGGGGCTGCTCAGGCCGGTAGGGTCGGTTTTTTTGGTGGATCCTAAATACTGAATCCACTGAAAAAAACGGCCACAATCCAGTGCTGAGTAGACATAGCCTTACTGGGCCCAAAAATGCAAAAGTGTGCAGATGACCGCCACCATCGTGGCCAAATAGTGGACTAAAATTACAACTAAATTTTTTTAAAAAAATATTTAAAAAAAAATTTTTGAAAGCTTATTACACCCCTTTCTCATTTAACCATAAAACCTGTTGACTGATATTCTGGGTGGGGGTTCATTCATCTTGCACGTAATTAGAACAAATTGGGACAGCGGCTCTATTTGAGAAGGCGGGAAAGGAAATACCATCCCTGCCTTATCGATCGCTGTTTATACAGTGCGGAATAGTCGTACGGGGGGCGTTTCCCTCTGTATTTTATTGAACTGGATAAAAAAAGTCAGGGAAACAAAATCAAAAAACAACTCCAAAAAAAAGTAAAATGTCCCGAGGTCTTTTTTGCCCTTAAAGGGGGGTTTTTGCCCAATCTCATTTCATACTCCTGCACCCCAGCTCTTCAGATCGTGTGCTCAGAAGGGGGCGTGTGTGTTTGTTTAAATTGCGAATGGACCCAGCAGGATGACATCCCGGCCTTTCCCTCTCTCTAGTCAAAGAAAGGTCTGTTTATGTGTGAACTGTAATGCTAAAATGTGCTCAGGGGGAAAAGTTTTTGCCTAAGAAAAGGGGGTCCTAGTTCAAACCCCTGGGGAACCCAAAAAACCTGTGGTTTTTTATTTCTCTTTTCAATGCACAGCCCTGTTGGGGGTTTTTTTTTTTTTTTGCACTGCTTGACTAATTACTAAGGAGGACAGAGAACAAAGTAAAATGACAGCAGGGGGGTTGAACACTCCTCAGCAGTGAGTATAGTGATTACTAAGGGAGTACGGGGAGGGAGTAAAATGACGAAAATTGAAAATTGAATACTTGCTCAGCGTGAGTGTCGTATTACGAAGGGTACGAAGAGGGAGTAGAATGCACCCCTCAAATAAAACACTTGTCAGCTGGTAGTGTGATTACTAGGAAAGTAAAAAGGACGGGAATAGAATGCCCGCACCGGGGGGTTGAACACTTGCTCGCATGGTGTATATGATTACAAGGAGTACAGAGGACGGGAGCAGAATGACCACCGGGGTTTGAACACCCCAGAGCTTCCTGAGAGGAGAGGTGATGTCTGAGCTGTGGCAGGACTGAGGAGCTCTCACCCCTGGTCGTACCCCCTGGAATGAGCTGAAAACAAGGATCACCCAAAAGGGCATAGGACAACAATGGTGCAGAATTTTTTAAAAATGAGAATGGCGAAATGTTTTTTATTTAACTTGCAAGTTTTTCCCCCCTCAATTTTACTTTGTGACAAAACCCCTTTAAGGGGGCAAAATATGTAGATTAAATATGTAACCCCTTAACACCAAGGTCTCTTTTGTCACGTTCGTTTTTTTCCCTCTTCGCCTTCCCGGCCCTAACCCTTTTTTTTTTTCCACTTATAAGACTTAGGGCTTTTTATTTTGTGGGAGGAAAATGGACTTTCTAATGGTGTATTCATTGTACCATACAAAATTTTTGGGAAAACCCCAAAAAATTTTAAATGCGGCAAAATGGAAAAAAAAGTATTTGCGCCATGTTTGCGGTGTTTTTTTTTTTTTACTGCGTTCAAACTTCAATAAAAAAAGTGGAATCTGTTTTACAGGGTTTATAAATCCCGCAATACCAAATATATAGGGTTTCCGTTATGTTTTGGTACCGTAAAACAATTTCCATACATTTTCTATTTTTGAGATTTGTGCGGCGCCATTTCCCGAACGAAATTTTTTGTACTAAAACCTACGGACGTCAGTGTGGCGGAATTTTTTGCGGGCTTAAGTGCACTTTTTATTGCTACCAGTTTGGAATACCGTGATTTTTTTTTTTTTTTTTTTTTTAATACTGTTTTTATTAAATTCCAACGTAAATTGTCTTTAAAACTATGAATCACAAGAAAAATTTCCCACATAGTAACATTAGACAGTATAATCAAGAAAAAAAAATTGGGAATTTAAAAACCTTTTTTTTTATTTTAACCATTTATCTCAGATATGGTGGTGTTATTTAGGTTACAATAACCGATTATTCCAGTAAAGGTGTGTAAGTTAGAATACCTCCATACGTAACTAAAATTTATCGAACATATTATCAGGCCCTGCTCCCACGGCTTTTCATTTTCCTGTTCAAACCCTTGGGCATCCACTTTTTCACAGCCCTTAGAATCCCACCCGCCGTGGGCTGCCCCCCCTACCACTGCGACTTCTTTGATTAAATTTATTCCAATTTTTATGGGACATGACATGATCAATAAATTGGTGTTTGGAATTTTTGGAATTTGGAATTTTTTTCTTCTACAGTGTTCAGCGTACGGGATAAATGATGTTATATTCTAGTAGATCGTACTTTTTCGGACTCGACCAACACCAAATATGTGTAACTTTATTATTATTTTTTTTTTAAATGACAAAAGTGGGGGATTTGAACTTTTAATATTTTTTTACACTTTAAAACATTTTTTTTAACTGTAACTTTGAGTCCCCCTAGCGTGCTTCACCACTAGGGGGCACGCTCATTTATACAGCCTAATGCATTGTAACACAATGCATTAGGGTGTACAAAGTACAAAGATGGGGGTTTTACTACTTCCTGCCTGGAGCCAGAAGTAGGAAAATCAAAATCATGGCGGCGATGGAAGCCTGCACAAGGTTTCTAGTTGCCATGTTAAGTGATCTGGGCCCCACGATATTGCCACGGGCTACCCAATCAAAGTGAGGAACGGTGCGCAGCACCGTCTTTCATTGATTCAAGCAGGGCCATCTTTTCTGCAGCGTTTAAAAGGGAGTGTTTTTTTCAAAATTCGTCCCTCAAGACCCACCAAAAAAGGTCAAGTTTTCAGGGATTCCTCAGCATTACAGGTGATAATTACTGTCATGTATTCTGTGAAGTTTCCCGAAAACATGACCTGTTTGGGGGGGATTGACTGGAGTTAGAAAAAATGGTCTAAGGGGGGAAAAAAGCACATGATGAAAACGGGCCCTTCCCCCGCTGTAACCCCCCAAATGTTAGCTGAATTAGCGCTCGATCCCCCACAAAAACCCTTAAAGGGATCAAGTACTCAATTGTCCAAACATAAGGGGTTAAAAACTTACAACAAACACATACCAAGTAAAATAGTATTAAAGAAATCATTAACATCCTAACACTACCTTTTAGCCCCACCCCTGAGGACCCTAAAACTTTCATCACCTCTATATCAAAGTCCATGCCGGAAAAGTGACGCAATTACACAACTTTTTTTAGCGACACTTTTGCTGTTAAATTAATTAATTAAAATGTGAAAAACCGACTTAATTTTATTTATTTTCTATTTTTCATCACATTATAAGAAAAAATAAAATTCCATAAAAATTCCATAAAAATAACGCCTTAGAGGGGTTTTGCTACGATGTAATGTTGACGTGGGATCCTCCAAAATGGGTTTTTAATCACTTTTCTAAATATATCTGATTACAAAAATTGGCAGTCGGAGAGAGCTACATCATTCCCTTACATGCCCTTGGTTACTTCACAAAGAGTCTATTAATACGGGCCTGACAAGAGCTGCACTTGCTTGCACAGATAGAGCTTCTTTATCTGATGAGACTTGAGCTGCAGAAGTTTTTTAGGCACCGGGTAGCAATATGTTTTTCTTATGTATAAAGAATAAACAGTTGAAGAGTGATAGATACCTGCTTTATCTGATGACAGGGAACATAAAAGCTTTCAAGCCTGCGTGGTTAGAATAGTGTTCTTCTTTTGATATAGATCCACAAGTTATAGTTTTATTTATTTCAGTGTACATGTAACAAGATCCCTTATGCAGCTCGTGCTCTGCGGTGTGAGTCTCTCTCTAGTTCAGTTCTGTGATTTGTTTACATTACATTAAAAAAAAAGCCCGCCCATGCTTAGCAGATAAGGTTCCTGACTGTGCAGTCTCGAGGCTGTCCTGCCTGTATTGACAATCCACTGTTGTACTGTTATTATTAGTTCACTTAAGTTTTGAGAACTTCCCTTGGAATTCCTCACTCCTCAAACCCCCTCCCTCTCTCTCCCTGCAGCTTCATGATCTCAGCGTGATTGGTTGGCAGTTCTGCCTGTCTAACAAGAAGGGGTATAGAACTATCTCCTCGGCATTCACCCTTTAAAGGCGAAAAAAAATAGTGGCATAACCAAGTGCAAGAAAGCTTTGCTGTGTGTACTAAAGAAAAGCACAATGTGGCTGGTGAGGAAGGAGGGGAGGAGGATCCGCCAGGGCAGGAAATGCTTAACCATTTTTTTTTTCAAAAAAACAACATAATCAGTATTGCTGCGTCTGTAAAAGTCCAATCTATTAATATATAACCTCATCTTACTCTGCATGGTGAACGCCATAAAAAACATACCAAGCACTAAAATTATGTTTTTTTATTTTTTTGGTCACTTTGACTCCTCAAATTGCTTTTATAAAAAAAAGTTGCAGGTATCCAAAAATGTTGCCAATAAAAAGAGCACTAGAGTCCGCAAAAAGCAATGAGCCCTGATGCAGATCGATTGTAAAAAAAAAAAGGTATTTTTATTGGCCTGAAAAATGAGGCTGCAAAGCAAATTAGAATTTTTTAAAAAAAAAAACTGGCCCAGATGCTTTAGCTGTAGGTAGAGTGTAGCCCTCAAACATGAGCCTTGATACCTAAGACACCTCAATGTTCTACCTGTCATATAGGACTTCCATGCTATAAATTACACTTGTAGGGTCAAAGTCAGGCCCGGACGCTGGCAGGAGGGCTCATAACCTCTCTAGGAAGTAAGAAGACACTATAATTTTTTTTTTAAATACATTAAGATATACAGTACTCACTCCAACCCCTTTCTCTTTTTTTGTGCGAGACTACAGCAAACTAGGATGCAAAAGCGAGTGGGGTTTATATAAGCCTCACCCAAAATATTTTGGGGGTGTTCCTGGGTAGATCCGGTGAGTTTCTCATTGCAAATGTTGGCATATATGGCAAGGCACTATGGAACCGATGGAGAAAAAAGGGAAATGTGAAACACTAACAGTCATGAGCAGATGTCTCCTGTAGTCCCTTATTTGAACTGCAGTGTAATAGATTATATGTCTGTAGAGCCTGGTGTACACTGGTGTCTACCACTATATGGTACTGTAATGGGTGGTAATATACACCTGAGTAGCCTGTGTACACTGGTGTCTACCACTAATATGGGACACTGTATAGGAGGTAATATACAGTCTGCGAGTCTGTGTACACTGGGTTGGGTCTACCACTATCAGGTCACTGTATGGTGATAATATACAGTCTTCAGAGCATGTGTACACTAGTGACTACCACTAAATGGGGTCACTGATGGAGGTAATATCAGTGCCTGCCAGAGTCTGTGTACACTGGTGTCTACCACTATATGGTCATTGTATGTGGTAATAAGCAGTTGCCAGAGGCCTGGTACTGCTGGTGGTCTACCACTTATATGGTCACTGTATGGAGGTAAAATACAGCTGCAGAGCTTGTGTACACTGTGTCCTACCACTATATATCACTGTATGGAGTAATATACAGTCTGCAGAGCCTGTGTACACTGATATCTACCACTATATGGCCCCTGTATATGGAGCAAGATAGGAACTGGTAATGGGCGTGATGCTTCGGCTGTATGGGGCCCCAAAATTACTGATGGCAACCCTATAGGTGCGTGCCCCAGAGGTGGTACCTGCGGCTATCAGACATGGATGGCACATCCTATAAGAATACCCCTTTAACAAAATATTTCTTACAGATGAAATTTGCTGAAATGGAGGGGGACCGGTCCTGGGGCACATCGACTGTCCCTACAGCTATGGGGCTAGGAATTTGACAGTATTAAAATATTCCCACATTTTAGGAACTTTTATTGTTGCTGTCCCCTAAATTATTATAGGAAAAGCTGGGGGTCCGAAATAGACACAGGCTATACCTTACAGCTAGCCCACCCACGGCGAATGCTGTGATGCATTGTGGGAAGCGATCTGTAGCCCCCATTAAGTCGGCTTAATCACCAAGGGACTGTCACTTACATTACAACTTCCAGCAAAGAATAGAACGGGGTTTTGTTGCAGGATTATTCCGCAGCTCACTGCTCAACGAGGGAAGCATGAAACAATCTATAGCCACCAAACCACCGCGGAGGTCAACTGAGGGCAGTGAAGGAGCATTTACCCCTCCGTCCCATCACAAGTCGGCTTTTTTGAAGCTGTTAAAACTTCTACCCAACGATTTGTAAACAGGGAGAGTCCAAGCTTAGAAAAACAGCGCCACCACTTTCCACAGGTCGTGGGTGGTATTGCAGCTCTGACCACATTCACTTTAACCCTTTCCTGCTGCGGGGATTTTTGTGTACATCGCGTTCTTTTCTTCCTCTCCTTCTTCCAAGAACCATAACTTTTTAATATTTCCATCTACGTAGTTGAATGATGGCTTATTTTTTTTGCAGGACAAGATGTACATTTTAATAATATAATTGACTGTGCCATAGAATGGACTAGAAAACCGAAAAAAAAAAACTCTAAGTGGGGTGGAATGTGAAAAAAGCCTAATTGTGGTATGTTTGCAGTGATTTCGTTTTTACAGCGTTCACTCTTCGGTACGAATGACGTGATTTCTATATTCTGCAGGGACACCAAATTTGTAGAGTTTTTGTTATGTTTTAGTCATTTTAAAAAGTATAAAAAAGTATTTATTTACTTTTAATATTTGCGCTGCGGCGCCGTTTTCTACGACCAATTACTTTTTTATTTTCCCCCCTATAGATCTGCTTGCGGGCTGAAGTGTAGTTGTTATTGCCACCGTTTTGGGATGCGTGCAACTGGTCACTTTTTACTCCAGTTTTTGTATGAAATTTGGCGTGTTAATGCCAAATTGCATGCACCTAATAATAGCCTAGAATGCGCCTGATTTATGAACCTGTTCTACAGCGGGTCATAAATCTGGCGCATTCTAGCTTCTGGCTCAGGTAAACCACTTTGAAAGTGATCTACCTGTTCCAGCAGTAACATGCCTGGATTTGCCGTACTGAAGCTATAAATCTATAGCTTCCTACGGATCTAGTGCCACCTGCCTCCTGCACCCCACCCCCCCCCACCCCCCTGAGATCGGGCGCATAACATTTATCATTTAATTGTAAAATTCATTTTACATTTAAACTTTTGAACTTTTAAGCAATTTTTACCCAGAGGTATGCAGCGGGCTCACGTGCCGAGTTATCAGAGAAGGACATGTGTTCCTTTAGGCCCACCAGTAAATATGGTTCTTGGGGCCCATCATAACAAAGTGCCACAGGCGCTCTCTAATGCGCCCGATAATGGCGTGCAGCACATTCAAAAATGGAGTAAACGGGGCTGCGCCTGATATTGGGCTGAAAAGACGCCAGACATCTGGTGCGGCCCCGTTCATACATGCTGCCCAAACTGACCAAATAAATGCAATTGTGGCGTTGGGAATTTTGGATTCTACGATGTTCACCCTATGGAGTAAATAATGTTATGTTTGAAAAGATCAGACTTGTCCCCTCGTGGTGATACCAGTTATGTGTCATTTTTTTATCATTTAAATGTACAATCCATTTTACATTTGAACTTTTGAATTTTTAATCCCTTTTTACCAGGGAGGTATGGAGCGGGCTCACGTGCCGCAATATCAGAGAAGGGGATGTGTTCCTATAGGACTTAGCAGGTTTGGTGACAGCCCTGTGGGAGCTCTGGAGTCAGGCACATGGCTTCTCACGAGAGAGTAGTGTGTAGCCAGCTCACCATGTCCATACAGAGGGTCCTATTCGTGCACGTAAAGCGTCCAAGGGAGACGAGAGAACAGGCAGAATCAAGCGTGGATACAGCACCGAACAGGACCAGATGAATAATGCAATAGTGGACGCTTTACGTGCACGAATAGGACCCTCTGTATGGACATGGTGAGCTGGCTACACACTACTCTCTTTTGGACTTATTACAAGGTATTTGCCGTGCTCTGCCATCCCCGGTTTTTCATACTTGAATATATTTTTTCCATTGTAGAATCCATTTTTTAAGGGACACATTTGTATCAAATATGTCTGAGCTTTCCAGCAGATTAGAAAAGGTTGCCAGAGTTTTTCAGAGACCTGTGGATCCAGTCCCTAAATCATTAGACCTCTCCTGCAAATTGAAAGATTTGGAGAAACTAAAAACCCAAGAATTACGGGTTTGGTGGGACTCAATGACCCTACAAAAATTATGGGGAAAACAAAATTCATTCCGCGGGGTTACGTATAAAGAAAATTCCCACCACAATTTTCTCACAAGATTTTGTCTCCCAATGGAACCAAATACTGTCTACCTGCTCAATCAATCTGATGACACTAATTATCAAGTCTGAGGAAATGAAGTTAACCCAGATTGCATCAGATATAAATATCCTGGAGAATGATTTGCAGCCATTCAAGGATATGCAGGACTATGATACTGCCATGAAAGCAATGAATGACAAAATAAATGCATTGGAGAATTCCACTATGGAGACTAAGAAGGCAAAATATCAGCGTGATCTATATGATTATCAGCAGGATCAGGTCTATGAGTGGGGTCATAGACGGTCGGATTTCAACATACCCAGGTCCATATTAAGAAATAAAGTTAGAGGGTGGACCCCGAAGAAAAACCAAAGAAGGGTCAGTTTTGGATCGATTGGGTCTGATTCTATGGACAGTCCAGCAGAATCCTCAGATGGAGACATTGCCTCCACATCTACTAATGAGGCTACTCCTTCATATTATAAGAAACAAAAACAACAAAGAATTCCAAAAAACGACAAAGAAGGGGTGGCAGGAAGCACAGGGGCAGATGCAAGAATAAAAACTCGTCAGACAGCTCTGGACCAGATGAAAAAGAAACCATAGATGTTCTCAACCTATCCTCTACTATCCTTACTCCTGTTCAAGAACAAGTTCTCACTTTGGGCCTAAATTTTGGGGTAAAACAGAACTTTAGCCTTTTTTCCACACTGAAAGACGTTAACAAGTTCATCCGTCTTCTTACGGTCAAACGACACTTTTGGACGGACTCCCCACAAGCTGAAGATGAAGAAGATAACATCACTCAATTCGGTAAAAACGAATATAAGAATCTATTATTTCAGGAGCAAATGACTTTATTGTCACTGGAATCCCTATCAGAAACACAAGGTATTCAACACAAAGATCAGGGGAAGGTTATGTCCTTCCAAACCTCTACTCGGGACTTCTACCCAATCAATTCTCGGACTTCTGCAATGGACCGATTTCAATTCCTGGTGGAAAGAGACTTGCGTTCATTAGATCACACTGTCTCACCTGTCCAAATTTGCTAATGTATCAAATAAACAACGTATTGAGTTAGAACAACTGATGAATAATAAACAGCTAGTCATCAAGATGGCCGACAAGGGTGGGACAGTTGTGGTCATGAACAAAAGTGATTACATTTCTGAGATGCATAATCTTTTGTCGAATGATCAGATCTATTTGAAATTATCTCATGACCCAACATCTACATGTAGGGAGAATTATCTCACATTTTAATGGAGGGCCTCTCACTGGTATATTAAGTCATAAGGGATGTAGATTATTTGATAGTAGAATGTCCTGTGATGCCCATAATGTATGGACTCCCCAAGGTCATAAGAGTCTGATTACTCCACCTATGCTCCCATCGTTATCGGGCATTGGTCACTATATGAACGATTAGGTCAATGCTAGATACAATTTTACAGCCACTTGTCCTCAGGACACCAGGACATCTGGGTGATACTAAGGATGCCTAAGTAAGTGTGTCCCACGTCACTTGGAAATCCAACATGTGGGTTGGATTTCCTTTGAATGTACAGGCTCTCTAACCCCATCCCTCATTATGTGGCCTTCTGGTCTTCAGTTCCATCTTAAAAATTTCAGTGATTATTCAGATGACTTCATTTCCTATGTGTTAGGAGTTACTCAGTTTTTGATGACACATAATTTCTTCAAATTTGACAATGCATTTTTTCTGCAACTTAGAGGAGTGTCCATGGGGGCCAAGTTTTCCCCCTCCCTGGCAAATTTGGTTATGGCATGGTGGGAGGCCTTGTATATTTACACTGAGGCCAATCCCTTTATGGACCACCTCGTCTGGTATGGCAGGTACATCGATGACCTCCTGGTTATTTGGGGCGCCGATGTATCTGCCATACCGGACTTTGTTGAGTATCTTAACAACAATTCTTTTAATCTGGTATTTACTTCCTGTGCTGATCAGACTACTATTAATTTTTTAGATCTAACATTGACAGGCAAGCGGGAAGAATACATTAGCACCAAAACATATCGTAAGCCCACATCGGGCAATACAATTCTACATCATCGTAGTTTTCATTCAAGAAGCACTCTTAAGGCTATCCCTGTAGGGGAGGGTATCAGAGCCAAGCGTAACTGCTCTTTGGCACATGATTTTGCGAGCGAATCACAGAGAATACACAATAGGCTTAGATCAAGAGGGTATCCTGATTGGCTTCTCGAAAGATCGGAAAATATTGTGAAAAAGAGATCGAGGGAGGAGCTTTTGAAGTCATCTGCTAAATGTATTAAAAAAAATAGTGATATCGTAACACTGGTATAGATCATAGCCATCAGTTCCATGCCATTTAAAAAGATTCTTCTTAAATATATTTCCATTTTAGAAGAGGATGAAATCTTAGAATCTATTCTTTCCCGAGGTTATAGAATTATACCGAAAAGGCCAAAAACGCTAGGCAATCTATTATCTCCCAATTTATAATAAACCGATGATCATGTACCCACGTGGCTAAAATTCAGTGGATTTTATAAATGTGGGTCAATTCCTTGCCGCACATGTCAATATGTGCAAACCGTCAAAAACTTTTTCAATCATGAGGGCAACAAAAACATTTCCGATAAAGCAATATATAAACTGCAATTCGTGTTACGTGGTCTATTTAGCCACGTGCATGATATGCAACTTACAGTACATTGGTAGCACCTCCCGAAAATTAAAAACAAGATTCTTAGAACATCTTAATGATGTAGATAATAAAGCAATACGAAATCGTTCAAGCTTGTCTATGCACTTTGGGGAAGTTCATCAGAATAACTGTGCTAGTCTAAGTATTATAGGTATCGAATAGATCATTAAACCAGCCCGTGGTGGCGATTTGAAACATCTAACTTCACGACCGTGAAGCTTTTCTGGATATTAACACTCAATACATCTCACCCTCAGGTGACTAAATGTGAGGAGAGAAATATGTTTCATTACTAGTACTGGGTAGCACACAAAATTTATAGATTGAGTCATATTTATGTAGCCTATCGTTGGATGAATAGTACGGTATTTGTGTCTATACATTGTGCATCTTTTGCCCACGTGGGCTGTTAATGTATACTTCCCGTTACTTTTCGCCCACTATCTTTATCACTCATATCTATCCACAGATCCAGGTCATATTATTGATGAAATATTGGTGCTCTTTTCAAAGTCCAATGGTTCGGTTGTTGTGTCTGCTGGTCAAGATGTTGTAATATCTATATTTATATTCTCTGTGTCCCGTTATATCATTATCTAAAAAATGCTAGAAGCGACCTATTAATATCATCAGATTATGTCTCATGCCATATGTCTCTTCTTTGCTTTTATTTACCTCCTGATTCCGCGCATTTGCTTTTGCTTTTGCAGAGACTATGTCTTGAATTGAGCTCTCTGCACATGCGCGAATATTTGACAGGTTGGCCTCATTTGGCTCCTGTGCGCATGTCACGACGTCACTTCCGGTCTCGGAGTCCGCGTCCAGAAGTATGGTGTAACGACGTGTAAAAGAACACCGCGGTCATCAGGTGAGTTTAATGCCTTTTAATTGTATATTGTATATAAGTCTTGTTCTTAGCACTATTGTCAGGCTATGAGTAAGGGAGCCCTGTCTCCCGACACGCGTTAGACCATGATTCGTTGGATGCTACTTCTATCTTTTTAATGGAGTTCCAATAAAGAAGCTATTTTTATTGCACTATTCATCTGGTCCTGTTCGGTGCTGTATCCACGCTTGATTCTACATGGCTTCTCACCCAACTTTCCAAGGATCAGATGGATATAAGAAATGGCAGAAAATTACATTTTAATTACTGCAAATTATATATTTTTTCTGCTTAAAGGGGTATTTCAAAGGACATACCATAAATGTCAAGTGTAGATTCTTTGGGGCCTCTACTGGAGTTGATTCTTGGTGCCCATCCAGTGTCGGACTGAGGTGCCTTAGGCCCACTAGTAAATCTGATTCTTGGGGTCCATCAATGAAGTTAATTCTTAAGGCCCATCCTACAGCTACTGTAGGACTCTAGCACTTTGCCTCTTGCTTTTTGACATTTTCATTGCCTTTCTTCTTTAAAGTGCCAACCAGTGGAGTTGATTGTTGGGGCCACCAGTGGAGTTGATTCTTGGGGCCACCAGTGGAGTTGATTCTTGAGATCTACCATTGGAGTTGATTCCTGGTGCCAACCAGTGAAGTTGATCTTTGAGCCCCACAGTGGAGTTGATTCTAAGGGGGCCCACCAGTGGAGTTGGTTCTTGGAGCCACCAGTGGAGTTGATTCTAAGGGGGCCCACCAGTGGAGTTGATTCTTGGGGCCCACCAGTGGAGCTGATTCTTGGGGCCCACCAGTGGGGTTGATCTTTGGGCCCCACAGTGGAGTTGATACTTGGGGCCTCCAGTGGAGATGATTCTCGGGGCCACCAGTGGAGTTGATTTTTGGACCCCACCAGTGGAGATGATTCTTGGTGCCCACCAGTGGTGTTGATGCTTGGGGACCACCAGTGGAGTTGATTCTTAGGGTCCACCAGTGGAGCTGATTCTTGGGGCCCACCAGTAGAGTTAATTCCTGGTGCCCACCCGTGAAGTTGACTCTTGGGGCCACCAGTGGAGATGATTCTTGAGGCCAACCAGTAGAGTTGATTCTGGGGCCCACCAGTGGAGATGATTCTTGAGGCCACCAGTGGAGTTGATTCTTGGGGCCCACCAGTGGAGATGATTCTTGGAGCCCACCAGTGGAAATGATTATTGGGACCACCAGGGGAGAGGATTCTTGTGGCCAACCAGTGGAGATGATTTTTGGGGCCCACCAGTAGAGTGGATTCTGGGGCCCACCAGTGGAGATGATTCTTGAGGCCACCAGTGGAGTTGATTCTTTGGGCCCACCAGTGGAGATGATTCTTGGGGCCCACCAGTGGAATTGATTCTTGGGACCACCAGTGGAGATGATTCTTGAGGCCCACCAGTAGAGATGATTCTGGGGCCCACCAGTGTTACTGATTCTTGGGGTACACCAGTGGAGATGATTCTCGGGGCCCACCAATGGAAATTACTCCTGGGACCACCAGTGGAGATGATTCTTGAGGCCCACCAGTAGAGATGATTCTGGGGCCCACCAGTGTTACTGATTCTTGGGGTACACCATTTAGATGATTCCCCGGGGCCCCCCCAAGGGAAAATTTAACCCCCGGGGACCCCCCATGGAGATGATTTTTTTGGGGCCCCCACCAGAAAAAAGATTCGGGGGCCCCACCATTTTTACTGATTTTTGGGGTACACCCATTTGATGTTTCCCTCGGGGCCCCCCAAATTTGGAAAAAAACTCCGGGGACCAAAACCCTTTGGAGATTTTTTCTTGAGGCCCACCATTAGAGATGATTCGGGGGCCCCCCACCATTTTACAAAAGTTTTGGGGTACACCCATTTGGGGGGAGTGATTCCGGGCCCACCAATGGAAATTACTCCTGGGACCCACCAGTGGAGTTTTTCCCGGGTTTCTACCCTATAACTACGTACAAGCTTCGTTTTGGGGCCTGTATTTCCTATTCCCTTTATTTCCCCAGGAAATCAGCCCCATGCTCCCAAAGCCCAGGGGCCCACTGATAGTTTCCTCTGCTCCCCTATGGGTCAGTCCAAGCACGCACTCTGCATTCCTTTCTTTTGGAACCCCTGTATACAGGGGGTGGCAATGGGCCCCCCCTTTTCCCTACTTAATTTACCTTTAAAAAGGATTGCCTTATTAGAAAGAATAACAGACTGAAAAAATATTTAAAAACATTTTTATTTCCCCCTTAAAAAAAGTAACGGTGAAAAAAAAAACCTTTTATAAATTTTAAAAATTTTTTGGAAAAAATTTGTTGAATGTTTTTTTAAAACCCCCCAAATTTTGATAATTCATTGTTCATCCCCGGGCAATCCCACAAATTTAAAAATTAAGCAGTATCAAAGAAAAAAATTGACAAACGGCCCCCGTTTTTTAGCAAATCACAGAGGCACAAAATGAAGGTGGGTTTTCCGTCAGCCGGAACTTTTAAAAAATTGGTTTTTGTGTTCCCAAAAAATTTCTGAGTTTTCTCCATGTAAAGTGGAGGACCCGGGCCCAACCCCCCGCCTGTTTGGGTAGGATTTTTTCCCTTCACTGGGTTTGGGCTTCCCAACTGCAAAAGCAAATAAATATACATATATAACATATCTACAAACAAAAAGCCCATAAAAATCCCCGGTTTATAGCAGCATCCCCCAAATCACTAAAAACCCCGGAGATCCCCAGGTTATACCAGCATGCTCCATATCACTAAATACAAGAGGGGCCCCAAGGGTTTAAATCCCACATGCCCAAAACACTGAAAACAGAAACCCCCAGGTTATCCCAGCATGCTCCTTTATCACTATAAACGGGAACCCCCCCGGGTTTTATACCACCCATGTTCCATTTTCACTTTTAATACCAAAAAAAGGCCCAGGTTATACCAGCATGTTCCTATCACTTATACGGGAACCCCGGGGTTATACCACATGTTCCAAAATAAATATATACGGGAAGGGGCCCCCAGGTTATACCACATGCTCCATTCACTATAAAACAGGAGTTTCCCCAGGTTATACCACCCATGCTCCATATCATTTTATACAGGAACCCCCCGGGGTTATACCAGCATGCCCATATCACTATATAACGGGAAATTTCCCCAGGTTAACCACATGTTTCCATATCATTTTAAAAAACGGGGAGATCCCCGGGTTTTTTCCCAGAAAGCCCATATCACTATAAAACAGGAGATCCCCATTTTATACAGCATGCTCCAAATCTTTTAAAATACGGGAATCCCCGGGTTTTAAAACCCAAAGCAACCAAAATCACTATATACAGGAGAGGTAAAACTTATACCCCCCGGGCCCCTATCACTATAAAACAAAAATCCCCGGGTTATACCAAAATGCTCCAAATCACAATAATACAGGAGAGGCCCATTTATACCAGCATGCTCCATATCACTATATACAAAAATCCCCATTTTTTAAACCAGCTTTGCTCCAAATCATTTTAAATACGGGAGATCCCCAGGTTATACCACCAGCTCCAAATCACTATATACAGGGGGACCCCCCGGTTATACCAGCATGCCCCATATCTTTATTACAGGAGACCCCCCATTTATCCCAGCATGCCCCTATCACTTTTAATACGGGAAATTTAAAAAACTTATACCAGCGGGCTCCAAATCCCTAATAAAAAGGAGACCCCCCAGGAAAACCCACATGCCCATATCACTATATAAAAGGAAAAACCCCCCGGTTATACCAGCATGCTCCATATCCTAAAATACAGGAAAACCCCGGGTTTTATCCCCAGCATGCTCCATATCACTTATTATATAAGGCCCGGGTTTAAAAACCCCAATTTTTCCAAATATCACTCTATACAAGGGGAGCTCCCTTTTCCACACACGTGTGGAGGGCAAAGGGGTTCCCTTTCAGCTGGGAGGGTGTGGGAATGCTCTCTCCCTTCTGCCTGGGGGGAGAGCTACCCCAATGAAGCGGAGCGGGCTCCCTAAGCCCCCTGGACAAGCCACTGGGGGGCCCGGGACACCCCATGTTTGGGCCCGAAGAAGGGGTGAGCCCACCCAAGATAGCGGGGAAGAGGAGGAAGACGGCTTGTCGTATGGTTTTTCCCCGGGAGCCCCTGTGAGTTACTTCCCTTCCCCGAGATCGTCCCAATAGGCCAGGGAAGATAAAGGAATGCGAAGGAGCGCATGAAAAACCATAAAAAAAAAAGCGCCTGCTGAAGCCCCGAAAACCCACCCGGTGTCTTCCCGGGCCGGGGTATAGGGCAGGGGAAGGGAAATTTTCAGTGGCAGCGGAGATTCCAACTGATGAACAGAAGGCCGGTCTTTATCTCCCGTAGTAGGTTACCTCTACAGATGCCGCCGATAATAACAATAGTGGTGAAAAAAGTATAGATTCAAGATGCAGAAGGGATAATAAAAGGAAAAGGGGGAACACCATAAAATCCACTGCAAAGACGGGGAAAGGGGGTTTCCTTTTGGAAAACATAAAGTTCCAAAAAGGGACAAGGAACCCAGCGAGGCAATGCAAAAATTTGGAAATGGGGGCGTGGCGGAAAAGTCATCAGGGAGTTTTTGGGGGGGCTAAACACCCGAGTCCTTTGCACTTCCCCCGCAGATAAAAAAAATGAGGTTTTCCTTTCCCAGCACAAATGAATTTCCCAAGAACCATTAAAAATTTCCCCCCAGGAGGATGGGTGGGGGTTCCCCCAAATCAAAATCAGCCCAAAGGACAAATTTGGGGGTTTTGGGGAAAAGGGGAATGGGAGGCCAAAATAAAAGGGGATGGGGTTTTGGGACCCTGGGGGGAAAGGCCTAGAAAAAATTTACCAATTATAACCCCAAACAACTAAAACCTTTTTTTTTGGGGGACGCCCTTCCCCATGAAAAAAGGGAAGGGAAAGGAAAAAAAAACCCGGGAAGGGGGGAAAAGCAGTGGAGACCCCTGACGGGTTTTTTGGGCCCATCCCCACGATTTTTTTCAGATCCCCCCAGCGGGATCAAGTATAGGTGACCCGGGATAAACCCAAAAAAAGGGGGAAACAAGTTTGGGTGACAGTAAGGAAAACATCCAGGAGAATACCCAGGTTTTAAAAAGGTCAGGCCCGGGCCCAAACGGTCCCATCACCATGGGGAAAAACCCCCCAAAAAGAAAATTAAATCAATAAATGGGGGTGTCAGAGGGGGTGGAGGGAGGTAAGAATGACGAAGAAACAAACAAACAATGTGATGAATGTTGGGGAGAATGCAGGGTTGAATGTTGGGGGGAGTGTGGAAGAATGAAGGGGGGGAAATTTTTGGGGGGGAGTGTGGAGATAAAAATGATGGGGGGGGGTTTTGGGTTTTGGAATAAAGAAGGGAAAAGGGGTGAATGTTTTCCAAAAAAAAACAAATGTAGGGGCAAATAAAAAACGGAAAAAAAGGGGTTATGGTAAGCACTGTACACAGTAAGGGGGAGGGCGCTGGCTCGCCACCCCCTCTGGCCACACCAGGTCCCTCCGCCTTAGGTACGGGCCGGGGGGGTTGTTATGCTATATTTTGGGGGCAGGGGGGGAGGGGGGTTTTGGGGGCCCGGGGCCGCACCATGACAGGGAGTAAAAAAAAACCAAGCTTTTTTGGGGGTTTTCAAAAAAAACGAGGAGGAATCGGCCCACCAAAGAGGGGAGGGAAAAACCCTTTGTGCCCTTTTTTGGTTTGAGAGGCTTTGGGCTCTCCCCCCTTTCCGAGAGCAAAAACAGGGCGGGGGGACCCAGGGCCCCCTCCTACAGGGGGGCAGGGGAAAAAATTTTTTACCCAGGAGGAATGGGTCCGTCTCAGAGGGGAAGGGCAATGACGCTAGTCCCCCTGGGGCCCCGGGGTTTGGTGGGGGGCTCCGTTTGGGATGGATTTTCAGTGCAATCGAAAATCTTTTGCCCTGATCCACCCTCTGGGCCCCAATATACAATTTTAGCTTCGGCAGGCTGAGGGTCTAGAACCTTTTAGCCCCCTCACGAATTAAGAATTTATTTGCCCCGAGGGGCCGGGGAAATTTTGGGCCCCAAAGCAATTTCCCACCAAAATAAAGTTAAGAAAGGGGCCCGGGTTCTGACCTTTAACGATTTCTCTCTCTTACTTGACAACAAAACCGGCTAAGTAGGTACGAC
>JAODAL010009420.1:0-111004 GCA_025379985.1 Phyllomedusa bahiana | reverse complement strand
GATTCTAGCACTTGGTACGACATTTCTGGCGCAGGTATACCATTTTGAAAGTGATATGTCTGTTCCAGTAGTAATGCGCATAGAAATGGCGTAGCAAAGCTATAAATATGTAGCTTCGCTATGGCTCTAGTGCGCCCTGCCTCCCGCATGCCCCCCGAGATCGGGTGTAATACAAAGTGCCGCAGGTGCTATTTGGGAGCGATTTGAGTGAAGTGAACGGGGCTGCACTGGATATTGGGCTGAAAAAACGGCAGATATCTGGCGCAGCCCCGTTCATACATGCCGCCCTTAGTGTCAGTGTGGGGTGCTTAGAGCCCACCAGTGGAGTTGATTCTTGGGCCCACCAGTGGAGTTCATTTTTGGTGTCCATCAGCGGAGTTGATTCTTGGGGCCCATCAGACAGCTAGTGCACATGACTTTTTCACTCTGCTTCTTACTTTTTGGCACCAACTGAATAGAGCTAAATATATTTTTTTTTACAGAGGAATAGGCTAAAGTGACTCCAAGCTGATGTATGGGACTAGTCCACAATTACCAGAAATGTTTAGATGCAGTTATTTCCACATACCAGATACTGAAAGCAAAGGTTCATATACTTTTGCCACTCACAGATATGTCGAATATCTTTGACTGTTGATTGTTTTAGGACTTGCGTAAAAATCTGATGTAGGTAAAATATATGCAGAAATCCTGAAGGGTTCACAAATTATCAAGTGTCACTGTATTTTTGCATAGCACAGATTTAAAAACGATGGGACATGGTTTTCACATGTATTTCGAAGCATAAAAAGGCATGGCAATAGTATGAAAATGACGCCATGTAAATTTAGCTTTATGCTAAAACATTTATTTCACTGGTTTTATTATCTTTGGTTTATACTTGTAGCAGGCTTAAATGGTTTTAAACAAAGGTACATGAAGCTTTCCCCGTTCTGTATATTTGTTTAATGGCTTATATAAAAGAACACATGCAGCACATTGAGCAATAAAGCACTCAGTACTGAAACAGCTACACAATTCACTTAAATAGGGTAGTGTTGTAGTTTCCTGCAGTGTGGCACTACAACCACTCACTGTGCTTGGTACTACAACACAGCCACTTTGTCCCGGTTGAGTCCTTAATTCTTAGGATCAGTGCAGTTTCCAGAGGTCGGACCTCCCTAAACATAATGTTATTGAAGATATAAATAACAATTACTAAATAAGAATGCTGCTTTAATGTAACCCATAGGAAACTCAAAAGACGAAGAGTGGAAAAATTAGGAATTTTTTTCTTTATCAGGCACAGTGCTGCCTCACAGTCTCTTCTTGTAAAGGAGTCAGGCGCAGATAGAACTGCCTCACAGTCTCTTCTTGTAAAGGAGTCAGGCACAGTACTGCCTCACAGTCTCTTCTTGTAAAGGAGTCAGGCGCAGAGAGTACTGCCTCACAGTCTCTCCTTGTAACGGAGTCAGTCGCAGATAAAACTGCCTCACAGTCTCTTCTTGTAAAGGAGTCAGGCGCAGATTGGACTGCCTCACAGTCTCTTCTTGTAAAGGAGTCAGGCGCAGATAGAACTGCCTCACAGTCTCTTCTTGTAAAGGAATCAGGCGCAGATAGTACTGCCTCACAGTCTCTTCTTGTAAAGGAGTCAGGCGCAGATAGTACTGCCTCACAGTCTCTTCTTGTAAAGGAGTCAGGCACAGACAGTACTGCCTCACAGTCTCTCCTTCTAAAGGATTCAGGCACAGATATTACTGCCTGATAGTCTCTTCATGGTAATGAGTCAGAGACAGTACTGCCTCACAGTCTCTCCTTGTAAAGGATTCAGGCACAGATAGCACTGCCTTATAGTCTCTTCTAGCAAAGGAGTCAGGCACAGTACTGCCTCACAGTGTCTCCTTGTAAAGGATTCAGGCACAGATAGTACTGCCTCACAGTTTCTCCTTGTTACGGAGTCAGGCACAGTACTGCCTCACAGTCTCTCCTTCTAAAGGATTCAGGCACAGATAGTACTGCCGCACAGTCTCTCATTGTAAAGGAGTCAGGCAGTGTACTGCCTCACAGTCTCTTCTTATAAAGAAGTCAGGCACAGATAGTACTGCTTCACAGTCTCTCCTTGTAAAGGATTCAGGCACAGATAATACTGCTTCACAGTCTCCTTGTAAAGGATTCAGGCACAGATAGTACTGCCTCACAGTCTCTCCTTCTAAAAGATTCAGGCACAGTATTGCCTTACAGTCTCTCCTTGTAAAGGATTCAGGCACAGATAGTACTGCCTTACAGTCTCTCCTTGTAAAGGATTCAGGCACAGATAGTACTGCCTTACAGTCTCTCCTTGTAAAGGAGTCAGGCACAGTACTGCCTCACAGTCTCTCCTTGTAAAGGATTCAGGCACAGATAGTACTGCCTTACAGTCTCTTCTTGTAAAGGATTCAGGCACAGATAATACTGCCTTACAGTCTCCTCTTGTAAAGGATTCAGTCACAGATAGTACTGCCTTACAGTCTCTTCTTGTAAAGGATTCAGGCACAGATAGTACTGCCTTACAGTCTCTTCTTGTAAAGGATTCAGGCACAGATAGTACTGCCTTACAGTCTCTCCTTGTAAAGGATTCAGGCACAGGTAGTACTGCCTCACAGTCTCTCCTTCTAAAGGATTCAGGCACAGATAGTACTGCCTTACAGTCTCTTCTTGGAAAGGAGTCAAGCACAGTACTGCCTCACAGTCTCTCCTTGTAAAGGATTCAGGCACAGATAGTACTGCCTTACAGTCTCTCCATCTAAAGGATTCAGGCACAGATAGTACTGACTTAGTCTCTTCTTGTAAAGGAGTCAGGCACAGATAGTACTGCCTTACAGTGTCTCCTTGTAAAGGATTCAGGCACATATAGTACTGCCTTACAGTCTCTCCTTCTAAAGGATTCAGGCACAGTATTGCCTTACAGTCTATTCTTGTAAAGGAGTCAGGCACAGATAGTACTGCCTTACAGTCTCTCCTTGTAAAGGATTCAGGCACAGATAGTACTGCCTCACAGTCACTCCTTGTAAAGGATTCAGGCACAGATAGTACTGCCTTACAGTCTATTCTTGTGAAGGAGTCAGGCACAGTATTGCCTCACAGTCTATTCTTGTAAAGGAGTCAGGCACAGAGAGTACTGCCTTACAGTCTCTCCTTGTAAAGGATTCAGGCACAGATAGTACTGCCTCACAGTCACTCCTTGTAAAGGAGTCGGGCACAGATAGTGCTGCCTCACAGTGTCTCCGTGTAAAGGAGTCAGACACAGATAGTACTGCCTTACAGTCTCCTTGTAAAGGATTCAGGGATAGATAGTACTGCTTCACAGTCTCCTTGTAAAGGAATCAGGCACAGATAGTACTGCCTCACAGTGTCTCCTTGTAAAGGAGTCGGGCACAGATAGTACTGCCTTACAATCTCCTTGTAAAGGATTCAGGGACAGATAGTACTGCCTCACAGTGTCTCCTTGTAAAGGATTCTGGCACAGATAGTACTGCCTCACAGTGTCTCCTTGTAAAAGAGTCAGACACAGATAGTACTGCCTTACAGTCTCCTTGTAAAGGAGTCAGGCACAGATAATACTGCTTCACAGTCTCTCCTTGTAAATGTTTCAGACACAGATACTGTAATACTTCTTTTCTGTCACTCCCTGTAAAGGATTCAGGCACAGGTAGTACTGCCTCACAGTCTCTCTTTGTAAATGATTCAGGCCCAAATAGTACTGCCTCATAGTCTGTCACTGTAAATGATTCAAACATAGAGAGTACTGCCTCACAGTCTCTTCCTGTAAAGGATTCAAGCAGAGGTAGTACTTCCTCACATTCTCTCTTTGTAAATGACTCAGGTACAGATAGTATTGCTTTACAGTCTCTCATTGTAAATCAATCAGGCACAAATAGCACTGTCTTACTCTCTCCCTGATCTTCTGGGTGCAGGGGAAGGGGTTCAGACCACTCATTATGATTCAGCGGGGTACAGGCCACAGCTGTAGCATGGTCTCCAGGGAGTTAGTCCTCTGTTTCCCCCCACCCCTCTAGGAGACTGTGCCTCTAAGCTATGGACTGTATCAACTTTACCACCACTGGGAAGTTTGTACAGAGTTGGGAAAAGGTAAAGAGGTACTGGAAAAGTGAGGATTCCAGGATATCTGTGTCCAAATCTGTAGGGACGAGTAATTGCAGGGAGAAACCAGCATGGGGGTCTGGGCCATATGGACATGAAAAGGGAACATCTCATCAGAGTCACTATATCACCTGTGAGTCACTGCATGTAACTGAACTGTAATCACTTACATGTGTGCAGAGCTCCTGTTTACACTGGAATCTACCACTATATGGTCACTGTAAGGGGGTAATACACAGCCTGCAGAGCCTGTGTACATTGATATCTATGACTATATGGTCACTGTATGGGGGAAATATACATATGCAAGGCCTGTGTACACTGATATCTATCACAATATGGTTATTGCATGGGGGGTAATATACAGCCTGCAGAGCCTGTGTACACTGGTATCTACCATTATATGGTCACTGTATGTAGGTAATATACAGCCTGCAGAGCCTATCTACACTGGTATCTACCATTATATGGTCACTGTATGGCAGTAATAATGGTCAAAGTGTAATGGTCTATATTCAGTAATGGTGTGGTGGTTATATGTGGTCATGGTGTGGCGGTATTTGATATTGGTGGAATTATTGGTAATATTGGCCTTGGGATTCTGATTTTGTGTATCAATGTCATTTGGTATATGGATGACCAATATTTAGGGGGTTTACACATAGTCTTTTGTGTTTTAGCTTTTTATATATTATTTAGATAAAATGTATAACTCGGAAAGGGGGGCATATCTTTAGACCGTCAAGTTTACCACCCTGTGCCCTGCTACAATTATATGAGGGAGACTCAGAAGCCCCGGGGCCCCATCCTGTTTACAGGTTAGTTTGATGATGTCACCACACTGGTCTGAATAAGTTGAAGCCAGATTGGGGAAGGCACCGTACAGGTGGCGGTGGACAGGGAGGCACAGTGGGCCCCTGAAATCAACTCCTCAGGTGGGCCCTAGGCACTCTGAACCGACCCCAACACCTTACATAGGTGATAGTGTAGAAATAAATGTTGAGTTGTAGTCGTAGATGACCCCAACCAAAACAAGAAAAAATATATTTCTGATTGTAGACTAGGGACCAGCTGACAGAAAATGCCACGAACCCCACTAGTGAATAAGAGTTATTATTCTCCACAATGTCCCCAGTGTCTTTAACCTCTCTGGGGCAGACTAACTTGTGACACATTGCTTTGGTATCAAAGGTGTTAATTTGTGTCTTGGGTTGATAGCAGTGCTGCAACGACTAATAGTCTGTGACCACTATGCAATTACATCCTCGTGTTGTGGTTCACTATGCCAGCTTTAAATTATCCATTCACTGCTGGTCATTAACCTTGATAATTACAGCAGTGCATTTGTTTTTAGAGAGTGCCTTTGTGATGCGGCGAAAAGCAGGTGAGAGCTGAATTAGGCACACATTATGAGCAGCGGCAGTTGCTGAGGTTTTTCAGCTGTCTGGTAATGACGGCTGCTCTTGTGCTCATGTATTGGAGGTCCTGAACATCTCATTAGAACAGTTCAATTCTGTCTCCACAGCAACATCTCATGTCTTTCCTGACACAATGGCACAGCTTGAGAACTTAGAGACCCGGGAGGAAGCCGACTTGCATACATTGCCCACTGCTGGATAGAAAGAACATAGTGACAGGAAAGAAAGGAATCAGCATCATTGGAGGGTGTAGTGCTGATTAGTGTCGAAAAAAATCCTTCAGCACTCCCTGCCATTGTTGCAATTCACTGTAGAGGTCTGGTGTTGCCAGCAGCAGGTGCAGTGTGCCTAGTGGGGAATAGGATTGTGTATCTTAAAACCCCACACAATACCCAACTAATATCAATATCCACAGATAGATCCAGATTAGAACGTACCTGTGTATGAAACCAAGATAATGCTACACACAGTTATGCTGCACAGGTTACCTGTAACCTTTAATCGAGTTCTACAAATTTTAAAATATAGAATACAGGCAATATATCTGCTTGCATATATGAACACAATCCTATTTCAGTAGCACATATTAACACTAAAAAACTATCAAAAAGGCACATAGGATTTTTTGAGGTTATTAGTTCACATTTTTGATCAAAACTGCTTAAAGGGGTTGTATCATTACATTAAGTGGTCTTCAGAATAAGGGGATAGTGAAAACAAGAAACTTTGCCATTCAATGTCATTTGCAAAGCTGTCTTGTTTTCACTGTCTTCCTTATCTTCAATTTCTGTAAACACTGTTCCCCAGTGCCGGTCGGATTCCTCCTCCTTTCAATTCATTGGCTGGCAGCTCTACTACTTTACATTCCGTCTGGCCCCCAGTCGTATTCACGGGAGCGAGCAATCCTGCCTCTCTCACTCAGAATGAGGGTCCGGAAACATTTCACTCTGCACAGCCAGCAGCTCCACAGGAACACTGCAGCTGCTTCTACAATCAGAAAACAGCGGAATTGTGCCTCGGTGCCTAATGCTGTTGCATGTAAACATAGAAAGAAGTCAGATCTGTGCTGCTCTGGATGAGTTCATAGAAGACTGGATTCAGCTGTAACAAACCTCCAGCTGTGAGAGGAGAAGAGATCAGTGCTCTGAGTTCATAGAAGACGGTCTAGACTGAATGCAGGCCTGTGGTATGTAAACAGCTTTTACAAAATAAGACTGCATAAGGAGAGGAACGACACAGTGACAATGGGACTCAGACAGAGAGGGGGGGAAGAGAACACTGACTCGGGAGTGAGCATGAACAGTTAAGGGGGGATGATGTCATCCCCTTCAGTTAAGAAACACCCAGCTGGGAGAGAAAGAAACGCCCCTGGATTTCAGAGCTGAGAAACTGAAAATACATTGAAACAGAGGAACTGATGAAGCGATACATCCCCCTTTCAGCCCACCTCCTAATCAGCAAGGGGACCTCAATAGAGTGGGAACCTACACTAATGTTACCTCTCTTGGTGCCTATTCAGACCTCCACATTTCAGGGAGAGAAGATTCCTGCTACAAAGTACCTTGCATTGATTTAAAAGCCTGTGCAGGTGGGTGGAGTGCAAAAAACAACAAGGGGGCCGCCACTCCCCCACAGAAACAGTCAGGAAAACAATATTTGGTTTTGCACATCCCAAAAATGAGCATAGGTGCACACTGATGTGGGAGTAATATACAAATACAATCCAATTTCAGTAGCACACTATTAACACTAAACAACTATCAAAAAGACACATAGGAAATTTTGGAAAATCATTTCTGCTACTTAGAATACATGAAAAATGTTGACAGTTTTTGATCAAAAATGTGAACTAAGAACCTCAAACATTTTTCATGTATTCTAAGTACCCGTGTTTCCCCGAAAGTAAGACAGCGTCTTACATTCTTTTTACCCCCAAAAGTCCCACTATGTCTTACTTTCGGGGTATGTCTTATATTGGCAGGTATATGGCCCCATACGCAGGTATAGGGCAGGCTGTAGGCAGGGTATAGGGCCGGCTGTAGGCAGGTATAGGGCAGGTATAGGCAGCTGTAGGCAGGTATAGGGCAGGTATAGGCAGCTGTAGGCAGGTATAGGGCAGGTATAGGCAGCTGTAGGCAGGTATAGGGCAGGTATAGGCAGCTGTAGGCAGGTATAGGGCAGGTATAGGCAGCTGTAGGCAGGTATAGGGCAGGTATAGGCAGGCTGTAGGCAATAATATCAAAATAAAAAAACAAACAATCACTTACCTGGATCCCCGCGCTCTCCGCTCTGCTCTATCTTCTTCTCGGCACAGGCGGGTGACATCATCAGGCCGCGCACGCAGCGTGATGACACACGCTGCCTGTGCCGGGAGCTCCGGACAGCAGCCAGTCTGCGGTCACACGGAGGCCACTGCGGAGCACGGAGCGCTCGCTCTCTGCCCCGCAGTGGTATCCTTCACCCATTTGCGCTCCGGAGGAGTCGCATAAAGGTGAAGGAATCGCGGACAGTGCCCGGGCCAGCGCAGCGCCCGGACACTGTGCGCTGTACTAGGCATTCAGCTATATGCGCTCCCTGAGGAGCCGCATCTAGCTGAAGCCTCCCTGTCGGCGCCCGGGCCATCGCAGCGCCCTAGCGCAGACAACGTAGTTTACTACGTCTTACTTTTGGGGTACGTCTTACATTAGTCGACGTCCCTAAACTCCCCGCTACGTCTTACTATCGGGGAAACACGGTAGCAGAAATGTTTTCCCCAAAATTTCTATGTGCCTTTTTGATAGTTGTTTAGTGTTAATAGTGTGCTACTGAAATTGGATTGTGTTTACTGCCACATCAGTGCACCTATGCTCATTTTTTGTCAAATATTTTTTGGATGTGCAAAACCAAATATTGTTTTCTGCTTGTATATATGGTTGATGAGCGTAATAGTTGTGCATTGGGATCATTTCATAAACTGAATATTTAAAGGGTACCTGCCACATTGAACATGCTATCTGAATTGCATTCAGGATGCTACATAGCAGGAGGAGCTGAGCAGATTGATATATAATTTTGATTGAAAAGATTCAGTATAAGGTATAATTTAGTCATGTAATTTACTACTTATTCAGGGCTAAGGAGTCCAGTGGGTGGTTTACTGTAATGATAATAAAATATATCTAGTTGTTTATTGCTTATGTTTCGTTTTGTCTTAATAGGTCTTAAAATGATGTTGTGCTTTCTGAATTTCCTGTTTGAATTAGTCACCTGTTTTTACTCTTTCATTGGGATCTGTTGAGTTCTCATAACTTGTAATGTTGTGTTCTCATGATATACTATGTTATGTTCTTAATTTTCTCATAGTTTACTGTGTTTAATAATTGCTCAATCTAGCATAATTTTCTCATATCATACTTTTTGATGTTTCTCATGAATTTCTCATGAATTTAACTTGAAATCATTGTAAATTTGTAGCCTTCTCATATGACATCTGCTGTTTTGGCTGCCTTATCTTGACTAAGGAGTAGGCCGTTCTGGGAAGAACGGACAAATAACAGGTTTGCAATCCATGCTTGTGTGATAATAGGTTCACAGGCCATTTCTTAAGGGTATAAAAAGCCAATTAATTCGTGGCTAAGACGAAAGCTCACCTATGGAGGGACGCCCGTCAACAGTGTTGGGATTTTCTCAGGAAGTTTTATGTCTTAGCAGCTGCTTCCCTGGCTGATGTTCAGGCAGATGATGGATAACTCCATGGTGATGTAAATACTTCACTTTTCTACAATTAATGAAGTCTTTGTATGCTGAATAAAACTTTATGTAGAATTTAATCTTTGTATGCTAAACTTTTTAAAATTGTATGTACAATCATACTATTTTATATAATCACACTATTTCATATATCCTAACTTTTAGTCTTCTTTAAAGTTGATTCGAATCTTTCCTTTAAAAAACTTGTCAATACATCAACTTAGTGATTGACAACTGTTTGTGTATGTGTACTTAAACCAGTAGAACTGTCAATCACTGATAAGACTACCCTCTGGACTTCTTAATGCAGAATAAGCAGCGCATTACACAAATAAATTACACGTTCTGCTGAATCCTTCCTAACTACACATCAATCTGCTCAGCTCCTCCTGCTCTTTAAAATGCTGCCTGCAGATCAGATAGTGTGTTCAATGTGACAGGTTCCCTATAACATCTATACTACATCTATACTATAGTCTGTAATTCAAGTATTAGATTGTTAATCATGGCCAGCTAACAAGTATGCCAGAAAATCTTATTGGAGGTGATATATTAATGTGCCTGTGTTATACTGTACTTTGAGTTAAACAGAAAGTGTCTGTCATAAATTGTGTGAAATGCATTATACATTTAAATAGGGCCTGTGCAAATCCTGATACGAAGGGTTTAGTAAATATTAGTATTCCCCATTCCTGTTGCATCTTTCCTTAGATCACTATGTTGTGTAGTTCCACCCTTATTTCTCCGTTCCACCATTATTCCATGTATTACCAATTTATTACCAATTTGTCAGCTTGGTGTTGCCAATTGGGGTTGTGTCCCTGGACGATCTGACATTGTCCAATCAGTGCTGACAGAGTATTCCCCATTCCTGTTGCATCTTTCCTTAGATCACTATGTTGTGTAGTTCCACCCTTATTTCTCCATTCCACCATTATTCCATTTATTACCAATTTATTACCAATTTGTCAGCTTGGTGTTACCAATTGGGGTTGTGTCCCTGCACGATCTGACATTGTCCAATCAGTGCTGACAGAGTCAGTGTGTGCACGGACACACCCTCTTAAAACTGGAATGGTAACACCCATCTGACTGATTCAGTATTATATTTCTAGAAGGAATAACAGATGGACAGCACCACAGAGTTATAAGAGAAGACGATGTTATTGCAAATGTTATTACACAGGGAAAACAAGTGTTTACTAAAGTAGATATGTAAGGAGATGTCACAGGTAGTGTTGAGCGAACAGTAAAAAGTTCTGGGTCAATTAGAACCTCGAACTTTTGTGAGTTCAGTTTGAAGTTCTATTCGAACTTGAACTTCGAACTCCATTAAATTCTATGGGAGATGTTCTGGTTAATTTTTATACCTATACAGGTGCAGAGATGCTGTAATTACCATCCATAACAGTAAACTGGATACGTGGAATAACTTAGTGAAGAAAATTTGGCTCGAAGAGTGACAGAAAAAAATTGAGAGGCTAAAATACTTAATTCCTTTCAATGACTAACTGAAAAGCTGAGGACAGCTTGCAAGCAGGGGCGTAGCTATAGGAGGTGAAGCGGTAACAGCTGCTACGGCACCCTGTATCCTGAGGGGGCCCAAAAGCCCCTTTGACACACAGGTGATTTGGAGACCGTGTGTTATACAATTACTGAACCCCCAAAACTGCAAAAATTTAACTTTTGGGCACGGAGTATGATTTAGCAAATCCAAGCACTCTGTATAATATATAGCCATGTATATGAGCCTGCAAATGTTGCCAAATAACAGCTTCTGGGTGTGGGAAAAATGCAGCCAGCAATACCAAACTCCCTAACTATTGATGTCCATTGAGAGGAAAATGCTATCTAACTAACTAAGAGCAGTCTGTACAGTACAGAGAGTGAGCTAAAAATGGCGTTCACAAGGCAATACAGTGAAGTATATGGTCATGTGATTTTAGCAGCCACTGAGAGCCCTACACCTCAGTGATGACATTTTTGTCACTTCTCTGTGCTCTGCACTGATTGGATGAAAGGCAAAAGTGCAGAAAGGTACAGTAATTAGATGGCCACCAAAAGTGCAGAAAGCTGCTGAAAACGAAACTGAAAATGGCGTTTCGAACTAGAACTTTACTCGAACGAACAGTAAAATGTTTGGTTCGGATTCGAGTTCTAAAATTTGAGAAGTTCTGCTAGAACTTAACTTTTCTAGAACAGTTCGATCAACACTAGTCACAGGTCCTCTTTAAGCCTCTTTTTGTGGCTAAGTATATTTTGAGAAGTGTCTAAAAAAAGACACGGTTAAAGGGGTTGTCTCGCTACAAAGATTAGCTTTCAACATGTTGGAAACACTAAAAAAAGATGTTTTACAAATATATTGCGTTGTTAATTTTTTTGTTAAGGAGCTACAAGTGATTTTATCACCTTCTGTGCTCTCTCTGGTTCCCCAAGTGACTGACCTGTGTACTTCTCCCCCCTTGCTGTTTGTTCTGATAGCAAGGAGTGACATCTTCACACAGGTCATAGCATAGAACTCCAGACAGTGAGAGCTTGTTTGTTATCTGATCTTTCAGACAAAAGCTAGTAGTTACTGATGTTTACTTTAACTCAGAAGCTTCCCTGGTCCTGACAGCATGAGATTTATCTAATTAGCAGAAGTCTGAATACACACTCATATGCTAATTACAGACAGCTTGACCAGGAAGTGACAGAGCAAAGCAGCATTATTTCATTCATGCATCCTATGAAACTTTGAGATGAGACAACCCCTTTAAGAGTTATCTAATGAATAAATGTGAATGTATGCCAGCCTCAAACTGGTGTAGGGAAAAATGCTTAGCATGCTTAGAGAGCGGGACCAAATTTCCTATGCCACGGTTCCATATTCATAAATCTGGTACAATTAATACCATTTCTTGTGACTTTAAAACTTATACACCCTACAGAACTCTTGATAAATCTTGTTCATCCAATCAATTACTTTACTAATTGGCCTATCCTTTTGCTTTGTACATCAGGCATGCCATATAAGCAAGTTTATTAAACTGTTATGTACAGTAACTTGTACAAAAGATATGCATACACAACATGCCATTACAAAACAAAAGCCACTTGAACCCGATAGGGTATGTTCAAACTTTCCAAGGTGAATCTGTTGGATTCAACTTTGCAGCAGTGGTTTTTGCCATAGACTTCGACACGGATTAACCCCATTTTAAATCCTTACCACCGCAGTAAGTCTTGACCTTCCTGATGGAACCACATTTTTTAAATCTGACGTGTCCCTTTATGTGGGAATAACTTTTTGATACTTTGACCTATCCATGTGATTCAGAGATTGTTATATTCCTGACAAATTGTGCTTTAAGTTGGTAAGAAATTTTGATCCATACAATCCTTTTTTATTTATGGAATATATAAAAATGTTGTGAAGTTTGCCATTTCCAATGTTCAAAACTTCCTGCAGCTATACCACACAAAATAGTTTGTAACTAGCATCTATCATATGTCTACTAGATGTTGGAATCATGTTTTTAAATGTCTTTCTTTTTTCTTTAACTGTGTTTTTTATTTGGTTTATCAAACATTATCCATATAGTTTTAACAATTACAATTATTTCCAATTTTTATCATTACATAGGTACAATTGTTTCAAGAAAAGTTATTATACTAGTACCGCTGTTTCCAAGATATGTCATTACATAGGTACAGTTGTTTCAAATATTTATCATATCAAAGATATAAAAAACGTATTATCAAACAATACTGTGTATCAAATAATTCTCATGAACTTTTACTCAGTAACTTTCCGTTATGAACAAGAGTTCAACAGTTTTTTTTAGAGCTAAACAATTCTTAACATACAAAATAAAAAAAAAATAAAAAAACAATAAAAAAATAAAATAAAATCAAAAAAAAAAAAATAATAAAATAAAAAAAAAAAAACATCGGACACGACACGGGAGGGGGGGGGAAGCTTGAACTTCATTTCTATCCTCTCTATTATCAACCAATCGTGGTGCTTTTATGGCCTATTATGTATTACTCCTCAGTCTAAATTATTGCTAAGGATGTAACAGTCCCACAGTCCCCAAATAGCCTCAAACCTGTCAACTGTATTTTCCAACGTTGCTGTGAGATGTTCCATAATTCTTACGTGTTTTATTCTATCTATTAAGTCATTTAAGTTCGGGGCATAGGTTGCCTTCCATTTACTGGAGATTAGGCATTTTGCAGCTGTTAAAATATAAATTATTAATCTCCTAGTCTTTTTGCCCACTGGTTCAGAGATAACATTGAACAAACAGTTTAAGGGATCGTTAGGGACCTTCACGTCCGTAATTTCCTGGATTAGGTCTCTTGTCAATCTCCAAAAGGATCGAATCATGGGGCATGTCCAAAATATATGGTAGATGTGACCCCGGGGTGCTCTGCATCTCCAGCATATGTCAGGAATAACTGGATTAAGTCTGTGGAGCAACGCAGGGGTATGATACCACATAGTCATAAGCTTATATATATTCTCTTTATATATACTGCATCTTGAGGTTTTTTCTGCAGTCCTCCATATGATTTGCCATGTGTCTAAAGATATTGGGTGACCTATATAATTTTCCCAAGCTTTCATATACCCATGGGCATCCGATGTTTGAGGGTCAGGTTCTATCAGTAAACCATAGATGTCTGAGATCAGCCCCCTTGTTGTTGTTTGTTTTCTGCACAGTTGTTCAAATCTAGTAGGTATAGAAACTTTATCGGACCTGAATGATTGCTGTACGAAGTGTTTAATTTGCAAGTAACTATAGTGGCATGTTTCTGGCAACTTAAACATTTCTTTTAATACACAGAACGGCAGTAATTTCAGTGTTCTATAATCTATCAAATCCGCCACACGAAACAATCTATTTGTAAACCATGGTTCCATAAGAGGACCCCCCATGGCTTCTGGAATCATAGGATTGAAGAGGAAAGAAACCATGGCTGACGCCTCTGAACATAGTCTGAATCTATATTTGCATTTCCGCCATATGTCCCTCGTGAGGGTCATTGGGCCCAATAGTACACTATTTATTTGTATAGGCGATTTTAACCACAGCAGTGCGTTTGGATGTATTGGATGTATCCAAAGCTTTTCGATTTCTGCCCATCGCGAATATGCAAAAAGGGATGACCATGCAGGGATCCTTCTCAGATGGGTGGCATAATAGTACTTGATAACATCTGGTACTGCCAAACCTCCCTGATTTTTGGTAGCCAGTAAAACTGATTTAGCCACTCTGTGCCTTTTATAATTCCAGATGAATTTTAGAAAGGAGGCCTGCAGGGTCCTCAAATCCCTCAATGGGACTGGAATTGGAAGGGTCTCAAATAGGTATATAATCTTGGGCATCAATGTCATCTTAATGGCTGCTATACGTCCTAGCATAGAGAGGGGCAATTTTGTCCATTTCTGCATCATGTTCTTCATTTCTGCGTACAATTTGGGGAAGTTCTGACTATATATAGATGCATATGTTTTTGTAATGTTAACCCCCAGATATTTAAGGGAGGTTTCCTTCCAATTATAACGATAGTTTGATTGTAAAACTGTCAAGAGATCCCCCGGTATACCCACGGGGAGAGCTTCCGTCTTTGCTTTGTTTATTTTATATCCCGAGAGAATGCGGAATTCATCCAAGAGAGCATGTAGGTTTGGGAGAGTTGTGTGGGGGTTAGTCAGTGTAAGTAAGATGTCATCAGCAAAAAGAGATAATTTGTATATTCGATCTTGAAGTGTTACACCTTGAATGGAGGGATTCAATCTAATGGCTGCTGCTAGCGGCTCTACACATAATACAAATATTAGAGGTGATAGTGGGCATCCCTGTCTGGTACCGTTATGTATATTGATGAGGGGAGATGAGTCGTGGGGAAATCGTATTGCAGCCGTGGGGGTGGAGTACAACCCCCTAAGAGCTGTTATAAAGGGACCCGATATGCCGAATTGTTTTAAGACAGCAAACATATAGGACCAATCAAGTCGGTCGAATGCTTTTTCTGCATCGAGTCCCAGAATTAATGCTGATCGACCCTGCTTATTAACAGCATCAATAAGGTTTATGACTCTTCTCGTGTTGTCTCCACCTTGACGGTTTTGTATAAACCCTACCTGGTCTTTATGTATAATTTGTGGCAGCCAAACCATTAACCTATTAGCCAATATTTTCGTTAATATCTTTAAATCTGTGTTTAGCAATGCAATAGGTCTATAGTTTGAGACTTCTAGAGGATCTTTTCCGGGTTTCGGTATCAGGGTTATGTATGAATGTAGGAAAGTTGATGGAACTGATGAGCCCTTGAGTATAGCGTTATAGAGTTGAATCTGGTGGTGTGCTAACTCTTCCCCAAAGGTCTGATAATAAAGGTATGTAAACCCATCTGGGCCTGGTGATTTACCCTTAGGTAGGGCTTTAAGCACTCCATTCAATTCCTCCTCTGTGATGCTAACATTTAAAGAGTCCACCGCTTCTTTAGGTAGTTTCGGCAACCCACACCCATTAAGAAACTGTTCTAATTTTTTATTTCTCTGGTGTTCATTGGTTGGAAGGGTCTCTGGGAGGGCGTAAAGTTGAGAGAAATATTGGTGAAAAAGTTGCGTGACATGTGTGGGATTATGAGTTATTTGCCCGTCTCTATCTCTCACTGTGTGCGGAGTGCGGTTGAAGGTGTCCTCTCTAAGCTGTTTAGCTAAAAGTGAATGATGTTTGTTACCTCTCTCATAATATCTTTGTTTGGAGTAAAGTAGTAATTTCTCAGTGTGACCTATAGCTAGGGCTTTTAGTTGGGTTCTAATAGCCACTATTTTCCTAAGAATAATTTTAGAGGGTGATTGAGTCAGGGTTTGTTCCAAACCCTTCAATTGGGTCTTAAGTGAGTCTATTTGCATATTTTTGTCTTTCTTAAACTTGGAGCCTAATGATATACAATGACCTCTGATAACAGCCTTGTGTGCCTCCCATAATACTAGCTTGGAAGCCACTGAGCCTTCATTGTTTAAAAAGTAATTCCTAATGTGATTGATAAGCTGAAGCTTGATGTGTGGGTTTTTAATTAGGCCTTCGTTCAGTCTCCAATGACATCTGCGGGTTGTAGTCGCCGTCAATTCTAGTGTAAGAATTACAGGAGCATGGTCTGACCACGTTATTGGGTCTATTGTCACGTCTACCGTCTTTCTTAATGTTGGGATGTTACCGAAAAAGTAGTCAATTCTCGAATTTGTATGGTGGGGGTTGGAGAAGAAAGTATAGGCCCGCTCTCTGGGATGAATCACCCTCCATAAATCAAACAAGGAATATTTCCTAATAATTTTGCGGAATTCTTTTGATATACGGATCTGTGTGTGATCTGTAGCTCTCTTCCCTACATATAACCTATCCATTACATCCGAAAAAGCCACATTGAAATCTCCTCCTATCAGAAGTAAGGCCCTAGGCAGGGCAGAAACTTTCCTGAGGATCCTATGAATAAATTTAACCTGGGATACATTGGGTGCATATATGTTACATAGGGTAACTGGTGTACCCTGGTACGTTCCATGTAGTATTATGTATCTCCCTTGGTTATCTATGAGCGACCTCTCAACCTGAAATGGACATGAATTCGATAACTATACCGCGACTCCTGCTCTTTTACGGTCCAGTGATGCCATATATACCTGGGGAAATAGGTTCTTAGCAAACAAAAGATTACCTGCCTTATCCAGATGAGTCTCCTGCAGAAAGACAATTTCTGGACGTACTTTTTTTAGTTCTGTGAGTAGGAGCCTTCGTTTAATATTGGAGTTTAGACCTTTAACATTTAATGACAATATTTTAGCCATTAGGGTACCTGAGTGATATTAAGGAAATGCAAATGATATTAGACTTCGTGAGAGGGTAACTACTCTGATTTGTACAATACCAGACACATGAGGGAAATAGGGGGCACGACAATACAACAACAAATAAAGATTCTATATAAGTGTAGAACATAACGAGAGAGCTCGCATCTATATACCAAGATGTAAATTCTTGGATGGGGGTATCTCTGTTGCGCAATGAAAATTCAATTACTCTGGTCTCCCGAATTTCCAAAATGGAACAAACATACAGGAAACTCCAGATTACCCCAACGGGGGAGTATACGTGACGAACCATGACCAATGGCAGTCTATGACCGCTAATCTGTTCTCCTTCTTATTACATTATAAAACATTATAAAACGGTCGTAACCTAAGTCACAAACATTTCCCATGGTAAAAAGGAGGTTTGCAAAGTCAGGACAGGGTCTACCGATAATAGAATGTCCTGAATGAATACTATTAGGGCTAAACACAAAATGCTGATAAGTTAGTATAGAGGGATGGGGAGATAGAGGGAGGGGAGGAGTTTGAAAAGAGAAAGGGAAAAGAAAAAAGGGAGAGAGGAAGGGAGAGAGGGAAAAAAGGAAAAAAAAAAAAAAAAAAGGGGGGGGGGAGAGGGATGGGAAATTATTTAGTAGGCACTTGGCAGAGGGAGCACCGCTTTTGTCCCTCGGGGACCACAGACCAGTAGACAATTAAATGTGTGAGATTAAACCAGTATCAGGGAAACTCTGTAGTTCAGGTACTCGGAGTAGATGTCGATGCCTGTTTGGTGTATCTTGGTCCTGGGGTTCCCTTAGATCTCTTATTGGAGGGAGATTGCCAAATTGAAGAGGGTGGATCCGGTGGAGAGGCATGTTCCCAATCCACGATCTCCGGTACTGATATATCAAATGTGGAACAAAATGACTGTAAGTCTTTAGGTGAGCGTAAGGTGGAGGATTTGCCATCCCTTAGAGCTATGAGTGCAAACGGGAATCCCCACTTGTATTTAATGGCATGCTGGTTGAGTTGCGATATGAGAGGTTTCAGGCACCGCCTCTTATGCAAGGTAATCCAGGAAAGATCCGGGTATAGTTGTATATGAGCTCCTTGAAATTCTATGGTCTTGCTGGATCTGGCTTTTGCCATGATACGTTCTTTAAGACTGAAGTCCTGTATGCAGCAAATGATATCTCTAGGAACTTGGGAATTTGTCTTTGGTTTCAGTGCTCTGTGAGCTCTGTCCATTTTTATCTCGTGTGAAGGAGGTTCGCCCAGTAAGGTGTTGAATATGGTTGTTAATTGTAGTCGGATGTCTTCTGCTCCTTTAGCTTCTGGCACCCCACGCACTCTGATGTTATGGCGCCTACCTCTATTGTCCAGGTCTTCCAAATGGTTTGTAGTTTCTTGAAGAGTCTTGGTCTGGGAGATCAATTGGGCATGTATCTGAGAGGCATAATTCCTATTTTCATCATTTGCCTCCTCTAGGTCCTCCACCCTTGTCAGCATTGCTTTCAGATCATGTTGGATGACAGAGATTTCCGATCTACATGCTGCTGTGACTTCTGCTACCAGGGACTTTAAATCATTTTTTGAAGGTAAATGGGCCACATAGTCCTTCCATTCTTGAGTTGGGAAAGTACACTGTGCTTCTGTATGTGACTCTCCTGCTAATGACTCCATTGAGGAGTGCCAGTGGGACCTCCGTGATTGTTGCATACGCAGGGGGGAGGGGTTAGGGTCCCCTTGATCTTCAGGTGGATCCGACCACGTTCGGGTTTTGGATCCCAAGCCAGGACCTATCTTTTTTGCATTTGGAGTTTTAGGAGGTCTCGGCATTTTACAAGTTGTCGTTTCTGCGTGGTAGAAAAGTTCAGAATGTGATGAGCTCGGGCTAGCTCTGGATAGGAGGGGACTCTCAGGCTCTATATCAGAGAGGGGTGTAGGTTGTACTTTCTTTAAGTGGCAATTACTGTTGACCCAGGATTCAACAATGTTCTGTTCAGCACCGGCTTCTGGCTGAGGATATTGTGTGTTATGTGCAGTAGGATTTAGCAGGGAAGGTAATAAATCTTGTGATGCAATACCCTCTGGAAGATCTGACTGTCGATCAGCAGGAGATATCACGTTATCTGGTAGAAGGAGTGTCTCCGTTCCCTCTTGGGGATTATTTATATTGGACAGATCTGCTTGTTGAAGTACAGGTGGGCAAATCAATAAATGAGTGTCCTCTGTAGTGTTGATGGTTAACTCCAGGGATGATGTCTCAAATTGCTCCAGGTTATGCAAAGAAGAGCTATTCCCGGGCTCAGCAGCCCAAGATGGCGGGCCTTCCCCTTCCACCCCTCGTGGTGTTGTTGCTATTAATGGCGGCTCGGTCGGCTCTGAAGGATTCAGAAACCGCCGTATAGTGTGCTGCTGCTTACGGGTGTGAGCCCACGACCCTCTGGAGTCCCTCAGACCCCTCCGTCTAACCTTTGCCAGGGTTTCAGCCGCCGCTCCTTAGATCAGGCCCCTGGAGGTGATGCGTCTCAGCTGTCAGCTGCAGAGATAGAGCTCCGGATTCCGCTAGGCAGATGAGGTGCTTACGGTCTGTGGGGGTTTCAGGAGGCAGCTCGCCGACCCGCCGGGATGTGGTATATGCGCGCAGGTCTGTGTCAGGCACCGAAGTCCCGCGGGAAGACGCGCTGTCCTCCACTCACTGTCTCGGCCGTTAAGCCTCCCGCCGAAACCAGCCGACCGTTCCACGCAGCTGGAGATCTAATAGTTGCTGGTCTTCCCGAGGCCGGGTGAGTAAGAGGGGTGTCTCCGGTCTAATAATGCGTTTTCTGCCAAGTGCCTCTTGATTTAGCCCCTGTTATCTGCGGTCATAGCAGAGAGCTCCTTCTTCACGCTGCCATCTTGCTCAGCGCCCGGCCACGCCCCCTCTTAAATGTCTTTCTATTTTTTACGACATTAGTTGGCTTATAAATATAGTAGTGATTTTTAAAATTGTAAAGAAAATTTGCAGCACAGATTTTTTTAAGTCCAGTTCTGATGTGGCTTTAAGCGGACAGTATATTAGACCCCATAAATTACTCCATCTAGGAAACTGCACCCCTTAAAGTATTCAAATCAGCTTTTAGGAAGTTTGTTAACCCTCTAGGTGTTTCACAGGAATTAAAGCAAGGTGGAGATGATATTTCAAAATGTCATTTTTTTGCAGATTTTTAATTTTTATTTAATTTTTCACTGGAACACAGTAGATGTTACCAAGAAAATGCAACTTAATTGTGTAAAGCAGTATTTATGCATCGCTAGCTTCTGAGCCATTACTTTTTTTTCCATATAAGAAGCTGTGTACTGAGGTTTTCATTGGTGCCACTTTGGGCCATGGTGATGTCAAAGGCAACATGGAAGCGTTTGTAAGGCTTCCAGGTTGCTATAGAAGGTATTGACACCCCGTGATCACGCTGCGGAGTGCCGAGGCAGACAGAGCTCCCTCCCTCTGTCTTTCCTTTAGCTATTCTGCATATAGGAAAGCTGGGTGACACCCAACCCCCACAAGTGCCCATCCCTCCCCCATCTCTGCCTCTCCACCTCAATTCTAAACCCTCTCCCCTCCACCTCTACCCTCCTCCTTCACCCCCTGTAACCTCTCACTCTACTCTCTCTCCCCCACTCAATACCCTCTCCTCAATCCCATCTATCTTCCCTAGTCTAAACCCCCCTCCGCCACCCCACACTCACACTTTCAGTTCCCTCACCCACTATACCCACAGACTCTTTCGGTATGTTCACATGACGTAATTGCGGCATGTATTTCGCCACGTATTTGCGCTTTATATGCCGGGAAATGCGCCCCATAATTACGGTAAACCATAGCTCTTATAGAGAACTATGGATTACGCCTCATCCCCCGCGTGTACAATACGATCGTATTGTACGCGCGGGGAGATAAGCGACATGTCATTTATTGGAGGCAATTATGCGATTACGCCCTCCCCTCCCCCCCACCCGTGCCTTGGGAGTACGCACTGATCAGTGCGAGCACCCGAAACACACAGTGTATTGTGGCGTGTACTGTACGCGCCGCAATACACCATGTGAACATACCCTTACTTTCAGTCTCACCCCTTTTCCCTTTCTCTACACCTACACACAAACTTGCACCCTCCCCCACCAGGATTTATACTTACAAGTCCTGCTGTATTGCAGCCGGCAGTCTAAACACTTCTGGGTTCTATTGATGAGAGAGGGCAGAGCTTTGTGGCCCTGCCTCCTCCTCCAAGCAGTGCACTGGGGCCCATTGAACTGATAGCATCCTAACAAGGATGCTATCAGAACAACGCTGACCGCAGTAAATGACTTCAGGGCAAGGTCTCATGATGCTGCCCTGGTGCCACTTCTAGTACAGAGAATTTCCAACAGCCATTTGTCTGCAGGAGGTTCTCCAGCTCTATCAGGAGTGAGGGAGATCCCCAATATTTGTAGGACTCTCCTGCATGATCCGGGAGAGTTGTCATGTATGCACAATGGACATATGGTTACATCCAATGTCAGGAAGGAGTTAAATGGGGCTCATCTGAGTCTTGGCAGCCTGATATCACTTCTGTTATAACCACATTGCATTCACACATTGAACAACATTATGGATTTCCCGTTAAAAGCAATAAGAAGCAAAATTCAGATAATTGCCACCAATTCCATCTTGTGAACATGCCTTCAGCATTAATGAGGGAGTAACTAGTCTTAGAGTTAATTAATCTAGATTTTTCGTATGTAGAAGCTAGCTGAAGCCAGACTATCTAGTTGTATAGGGGATTCACACCTATCAGCTTTTTGACTTAATAAGTTTGAGAAGGGCAATGCTGCTCGAAACGTTGAGTTTGCCATGTGCCATAGGTGGGGTAATTATACCATGTGATGCACCGTCTTTTGTCTGGCTGCATCATCCTCGTTGTTAGCAGAATATAGGGTTCCTTACTGCTTATTTTAATCTTTTAGAGGATTAAAGAGAAAAATAAAAGATAAGCTGATTCATTTTTAATGCTGGCACAGACCTTGACCACTGATAAGCCCCAGGTATCAACATATTCTGACTGATGAGAATGTAATAGAAAAAGCTTCAGAATAGCTGACCTAGAGGAAGTCTAAGTTAACTTTCAAAAAATTATCAATAATTTTTTAAACTCAGCAGTTTCTACATGATCTTTCATAAACAGATACAATAACACTTGCTTCTCCCTCAAAAAGAGTCTTCACCTAACACTAGGGGTGCAATCCCTAAAAAAAGAGCGAGGATTATAGTTTCTTAGGCAGATGGAGTTAGCAGCAAAGGCAGAATTATACTTATACTTGAGCATAGTCATAAAAAATAAAGTGTATGACTATGTAAATACGGACTGTAGTACGGTACTGCATGCCATCACTCTACAGTGAACATTTATTTCTGCAAACAGTATTATTGTAGTACAGGTAATGTCTTCTTAGATAGAAGACATTCCTTTTCTTTTCTTCTCTATGCATTCCAGACTCGACTTTACCAGAAAAAACATATTTTATAGAAAATAGAATATGTCAGAGGTCAAAAATAAGGGTTTGTTCACATGATGTATTTTGGCACGTGTTTTGTCGTGTATTTCATGGTGAAAAACATGCCAAAATATGCCCCAAACTATTTTCTAAACATTCCTCATAGACTACAATGTAAAAGAGTGCTGTCATTCACACAACGCATATTTTACCCTTGCAAATTTCATGTAAATTCTTTTAGACGTATACGCGCAGCGAAATAATGAAGTACAGGAGGAAGAAATATGCCTTGGGCACCAAGCGCCGTTTCCACATTGAAATTCCACGTTTGCACGCAACACAATAAACGCATTTTGCAGCGGGTATATGTACATGCCACAAATACATTGTGCGTACATTTTTCCATTTCATTTGGAAATGTTAACTCATTGGGAAATTGATGGCAGCAACATATTTCAAGACAGTTGGGACAGCATTAACAAAAGGCTTTAAAAATAAGTGGCGCTAATGAGAAACAGCTGCAGCGTCAATTTTCAATTAAGTTACTGTACATGACTATGTATAAAAAACGCATGTTAGAGAGGCAGAGTCTTTCAAAAGCAAAGATGGTCAGAGGTTATATAGTTACATAGTTTATAATGTCCATCTAGTTCAGCCTATTGTGCTTTATAGTTAATCCAGAGAAAGGTAAAATTTGCCCATCAGGTAGAAGCCAATTGTCCTCATTTTGGGGAAAAAATTCCTTCCTGACTCCAATCTGGCAATCCGAATAAATCCCTGGATCAATTACCCTTCTCCAGAATCCTAGTCACCAGGGGAGTAGCTACAGGGGGTGCAGCGGTAGCACTCGCTACCGTTCCCAGCAGATTAAGGGGGCCCAAAACCTTCTGCCGCATAAGAAGACACTAGTATTGTAAATGGCGCAAGGTAACTGGGAGGGCCCCATTTCACTTTTTGCACCAGGGCCCAAGAGCTTTAAGTTACGCCTCTGCTAGTCACTATAACTTGTTACATTATTACACTCTAGAAATGCATCCAGACCCTTTTTGAACTCTGTTAGTGTATTCACCATGACAAGTTTCTCTGGCACAGAGTTCCACAGTCTCCCTGCTCTTAGGCTATGTCTACACAGCACAGTAATACCGTCAGATTTTGAATCCATCAGTATTCTGAATCTGACGAAAATCCAATTGTACACTGTGCTGTATAGATAGCAGTGAAAAATCTGTGCTGTTCTCTATATAGCACACATTTTTTACCGTTGGGTTTAAAATCCTGGGAACTATGCAACATGTTGTATATTCCTCTGGATTAGGCTCAGATTTGGACATTCAATGAATGGAGCCAACGGCAAATCCAAACACCGACTGCTGCTTTTGGGCAAATCTGTGCAAAAAAATGGTCCTGCCACGGTCCAGTAATGTCAAAATGCTGTTCGATTTTGGACGGCATTCTGACGTATACTGTGTGGACCTAGCCTTACAGTAAAGAATCCCTTGCTTTCCACAAGACATAGAGGATTCTCCCTTGTTCTAGATGCAATCCTGGGTATAACTAGATCTTGGAAGAGAGCTCTATATTGACCTTTGATATATTTAAACATATTTATTATGTCCCCCCAAAGCCGTCTTTTCTCTAAACTGAATAACCCTAATCTTACTAATCTTTCTGGGTATTGCAGTCCACACACTCCTTTTATTACATTCATTGCCCCCCTTTGAACCTGTTCAAGTTCTACAATATATTTCCTGTGCACTGGTGCTCAAAACTGTACACAATATTCCATGTGTGGTCTAACCATTGACTTGTATAATGGGAGAATAATGTTCTCATCATGTGCCTCTATGCCCTTTTTAATACAACCTATGATCCTATTTGTCTTGGCTGCTGCTGCCTGACACTGGCTGCTACAATAATGTTTACTGTCCACTAGGATTCCCAAGTCCTTCTCCATGTCACTTTTTCCCAGCGTTTTTCCATTTTTAACAAGTAATCATGTAATGGATTTTTCCTCCCATGTGCATAACCTTGCATTTATCTGTGTTAAACCTCATCTGCCATTTCTCTGCCCAGGCCTCCAACTTATCCAGATCCCTTTGTAATAAAACATTATCCTCTATTGTGTTGATTACTTTACAGAGCTTAGTATCATCTGCAAAGATTGATATTCTACTGTGTAATCCTTCTGTAAGGTCACTAATGAATATATTAAAGAGAATAGAGCTCAAAACTGACCCCTGTGGTATCCCACTAGTAACAGGGACCCAATCTGAGTACATACCATTGATCACCACCCTTTATTTTCTATCACTGAGCCAGTTACTTACCCACTTGCAAACATTTTCCACCCAGTCCAAGAATTCTCATTTTACTTAACAACCTTTTATGTGGCACGTTATCAAATGCTTTAGAAAAATCTAGATATATGACATCCAGTGCCTCATCCCGATCCAGTCTAGAACCAATCTAATAGAAGCTGTAGAGATTAGTCTGACAGGATCTATTCTTCTAAACCCATGCAGGAACAGCGTTATACATTTATTTCAGTGAGATACTCCAGGATAGCATCTCCTAGAAAACCTTTAAACATTTTATCTACAACAGAAGTTAAACTTACTGGCCTATAGTTTCCATGATCACTTTTTGACCTTTTTTTGAATATTGGGATCACATTTGCTATGCGCCAATCCTTTCAATACTTTCAGGTTCAATAATCTGTGAAAAGTTTCATCTGAAGATTTGTGGAACAATTTCAGAAAAATGTTCTTCAACATAAGATTTCAAAGACTTTGAATGTCCCATCTACAGTACATAATATCATTAAATATTCAGAGAATCTGGTGAAATTCATGTGCACAAGGGACACAGCCAATTGTCGATATTGAATGCTTGTGATCTACAGTCCCTCAGGCAGCACTGCACTAAAAACAGGCATGATTTTGTCAAGCAACTCACTGTACGGGTTCAGAAATACTTCCAAAATCATGTCTGTGAAAAATAGCTCATTGCACAATCCAGAGATGCAAGATAAAAATCCCATGTAAAGAAGAAGCTACAAATCCAGAAACGCTACTGTCTTCTCTGGGCCAGAGCTGCTCCAGGGAGCCTTCGCTATTCTGTTGAGCTGCAGACTGCAGAACCCGGCAAAAAGTTCTGAACAGCGAGACCAGAGATTCTGGAAGCGATGGGACACCTGCCTGAGCACCCGCGGTGGTGTTGGTGTGACGTGCAAGAGCCTCCTTGTTGTGTGGAGCCTGAGGCGGTGGCCCTGCGGCCTGACTGAGCTGAGCGGGCGAAGCAGGAGCGACACCCTCGGCTCACTGGTCATCATCTCGGGGAAGCTCCCAGTGGTGAGTGGACGCCGATCCAGGCACCTGCAGCCGTGAATTTACGAGGTGCCGGAACCCCCGATCCCCGTGACACTACTAGTGGAGGACTTGTGGCCCTGTCGCGCTGACCGCGCGGGGTAAGTGCTTTAGGGCGCCATTTTTCTAAAAGGCCCCCCTCCTAACCACTTCTGGTGACCCACGGAGGGTTTGCTGTCAGACCTCTCGGGTCGCAGCGGGAATCCGCTACACCAATACAGAGCACAGAGGACTTCCACCATTACACAACAACACGTGGCAGCGGCGGCCATTTTATAGCGTAGCCTGTCCTCCACAGCAGCACTCTATCCTGGCCTCAGTAAAAAGAACTCGCTCTTGCAAAAAGCTGTTACTTAAACATCCTGGACAAGGGGTGAACTGTAAAATTGCACAATACTTCAAACGGCTACCGGGGTTGAAAACGCAGGACCATTTACTAGCCCAATACCAACAAACAGTCCAGTCTGGAATAGGTGTGCTGCCTGCCCCTTACTGTGGCTTGCCCGGCCTACCCAGGGAGACGAACTTTCCCTCACCCGCATATAGTGAGGTCACCTCTAGAGTAATTCAGACTTCACCATCCTCTCCATTGAGGGCCCTACGTCCGACATCATCTCCTCCAAATCTTTCCATGCCGCCACAGCCATATAGCGCCCCAAGAAGACTGAAAACCCCAAAAACTGCGCCAAAGACCAAGGCGCGCTCTAAATTAGGTCCTATGGCGCAATCAGGGGCTTCGACTTCAAATTTATTGACCCAGAGATCTCCAGATCACCACTGGACCTCATCCTCTGAATCACTCATAGGAGCCATTGACCCGCAACCCATGGCGTCCTCTCAGGAGCCAGTTGGAAGGCACATCCGAATCACCTATCCACGAAAGCAGACTTTCAAAATTTTGTGCTGAAGCTTAAAGAGACTTGCAAGACTGAAATTGCTGCAGTACGCTCAAACCTTAAGATAATTGCAGACAGAGTTAATGATCTAGAAGAAGCTCATGATGCAACCCGTGTATATGTTACCGATTTACAGTCTCAGGTGTCTTCTCAGGCACTAGCATTACAAGGTGCAGCACGCCATTTAGAAGATCTGGACAACAGGGGGCGCCGTAATAATATAAGAATTCGTGATCTGCCCGAGTCTAAAGGCACTGAAGATCTGCGCTCCATTTTCAATACTATATTCAACTCAATCTTGGAGGAACCCCCGTCTCACCGTATCAAGTTGGAAAGGGCATACAGGGCCCTGAAACCTAAACCCACAACTAACCAACTGCGGGATGTTATTTGCTGCCTTCAGGACTTTGAGATAAAAGAGCGTATTGTAGTAAACCACAAGGGGCCGTGGTGGACGGCCGATATGTCTCACCGCGATGCCTGGTCTCGGAGTGGTAAAATGCCATGTAGTACTGGTGTCAGCGGCAGTCGGCCCCGGACACACGTTTCTTATACAGTCATATGAAAAAGTTTGGGCACCCCTATTAATCTTATTCATTTTTAGTTCTAAATATTTGGGTGTTTGCAACAGCCATTTCAATTTGATATATCTAATAACTAATATTGCACATTTTGTGTTAGTACAATAAACCTCATTTCTATCCAGAAATATTAGTGTGTGCATCCGTTATTAGATATATCAAATTTATATGGCTGTTGCTAACACGCAAATATTTAGAACTAAAAATGATTAAGATTAATAGGGGCGCCCAAACTTTTTCATATGACTGTACGTTTAGCATAACTGCTATGCAGTTAATCGGGTAGGCTTTTTACTGGAGTAGCCGAAAGAGCGAGGTGGGTTGACTACTCCCATGTCCAGGCCTTGGTTTTGTTTTCAGACCTATGTAAGCCTGGCAAGTCAGGTGAGCAGGGGGTGTGTCTGTCAGAAGGAGTCTGACAGTGTGAGAGTCAGACAGAGGTCTACAGCAAGCTGTCTGCGAATCCCCTTGAGACTGGAACCTGCTAAAAGAACCAGAGACTGTGAGTTTTACACGGACAGTGTGCTGTTTTGTTTTGCGCTGAAGGCCAGCTATATTGTTTTCCTTTTGTGTATACCTTTCTGGCAATAAACGCCATTATAAAGGAAGTTGCAGACTGTGTTTCCCTGTACTACCTTGAGCTGATTTCCTACAGTATAATGTCTAAAGCCTGCGCTTTGAAAACAATTGAATATGAGGGAACCCATATCCAGTTGTTTCCTGACCTCTCGTGGATGACTTTACACAAGAGACGTTGTCTGCGGCCTTTGTTAGAGGAACTTAAACGCCGTGACATCCCATACAGATGGGGTCTCCCTTTTGTCCTGATTGCTCATAAAGAGGGCAAGTCAGCTTCTTTGAAATCCTATGGAGATTTGAAGCGCTTCTGCACCGTCTTCAATATCCCCGCCCCTGATCTACCAGACTGGGAACTGCAACTCCCCCCTCCTCCTCCTCCGGTCACTTGGCGGCCAGTCTCTAACAAAAAAGGAAGAAGATCAGGGGGAGAAAAGAAGGGGCCACCACCTGCTGGATCCCCCCAGCAACCCACTTGAGTATAATTCTGATGATTTAAAGATATTCACTTATTCCATGCTATACACAAAGCTTGCTGATAGTCTGTTTTTCTATTTGCATGACATGCCGGGTTCTAAGATATTTCTGCACCAATAGAAAGTTATATGTTTTTTAGATGCAGCTCATGTTCTTTTTTTTTTGCTGATCTTGGTCTTTGGGTCTGTGTTGGATGGGGGAGGCTGAACCCCTCTTTCCCTCCCCCTTTTCCCTTTTTTTTTTTTCTTTCTCCTCTCCCTCTCTCATCCTATCTTTTCCTTTTGTTCTCCCTCCCCCCTTGGGCGCAGATCCGGGACCAAAATATATAGGCCTCCTTTTGGGTGAGGGCGTCGCGCGGTCTTTTGGCGGTGCCTGACACTTTCCCCCCGTAGGGGACTACAGAGCCGCATGACTCCCCAGTTTTTTCTTGATTTTTTCAAGTTTAACTGGAAGCAGTTGGTCGAGACTCTCTGGAATCTGATTCCATACCTCACTTTTAGGCGGAGGCGAATCTCCGTTTTTTTTTGTTTTTTGTTTTTTCTTTCCCCTCTCCCAAGGGACTTGCTCTTGTGTAATTGAATCCTGAGGTACAATGTTTTTCCTCGGTTATGTGTGGTTATTTGTACTGTCTTGTCTACCCCCTTCTATTGTGACCTGTCTTTTGACATTTGTCAGCTGAGGAGTATTGAGGGTCTGTCTATACTTTCTCCATTTGTTAATGGCTAATTTAGTGTCTATAAATGTTAAGGGCCTTAATTCGGATACCAAACGCAGATTGTTGCTTACAGAACTCAAGCAGTTGAAAGCGGAAATGGTTTTTCTTCAGGAGACACACTTTAACAAGGAAGGAAATTTTAGATTTCTTAGGCATATGTATCCTACAGTTTATGTCTCCTCTCAATCCAGAAAGAAAGCGGAGGTAGCCATTTTGTTAGCTAATACCTGTCCTTTTCAGGTCCAGCGTTCTATAATTGATGACAATGGTCGATACATAATATTAATAGGAACATATTTGGGTGCGCCCTTCATTTTTTGTAATGCTTATGTACCTAACCAAGCCCAGATTCGATTCCTAAACAGAGTTTGTCAAAAATTAAAACTCTCACCATCCTCGACAGTTAGAATTGGAAGAGATTTTAATATGGCCTTCTCTGAATCAGCGGATAGGTTGCACCTAAAACTCCAACTACTGCCTCCACTCAGGCTCGAGCATCTAGGGATTTTAGGAAATTAATTAGGAAGTATGCAATATTTTACCTCTGGAGAATAGCACACTCCCGGGAGCGTTCTTACACTTTCTTTTCGCAGCCCCATGACTCTCATTCGAGAATAGATTATTTTTTTGGGAACATTCCAGCACTGAGACGCATGGAGAATGCTGATATCAAAGCAATCACGTGGTCAGGCCATGCCCCTATTACCCTATCTCTAAAAATACATGTTGCACCCATTCGAAACTGCCATTGGCGGTTGAACGAGAGCATGATTAAAAACCCTCAAACAAGGGAGGAGCTGAGTCAGCACATTCTGGATTACTTTTCTGTCAATGTAAATTCAGTATCATCTCCTATGATGTTATAGGAAGCCCATAAAGCAGTTTTTCGGGGATGGTGCATATCAATAGGTACCAGATTAAAAAAGGATGCGAACATGCGTCGAGACCACCTCCGAACCCAACTTTCTGCTCTGGAGTCATCCCTGGCTGCAAGGCCAACCAAGGTTGAGCTCCGGAAAATTTTAGAACTCCGAGGGCAACTTAGAACTTTGGCCTTGTCCAAAACTGAAAAGATGCTGCTCTATTCGAGACAGAGATACTATAAACGAGTCCATAAGGCGCACACGTTGTTGGCAAGGCAGCTCAGGGACGACATGGACAGACGTACTCCACATGCACTAAAGGATGACAGGGGGCAAGTGACGTATGATCCAGATAAGATCGGAAAATTGTTCCATAAATATTTCTCTAAGCTCTTCTCGCTTCCTGACACTCTCCCCACTAGGGCGGAAGAGAGAAATAGTGTGTTGCAAAACTTTTTGTCATCCTGCAAGCTGCCATCTTTGTCTACTGAAGTAGCGGAATCTCGTAATTCCCCGATTAACCTCGAAGAATTGGAGGAGGCCCTCAAATCTATGCCCTCGGGCAAGGCTCCTGGTCCTGACTGCCTAACCTACATGTACTACCAGGTATATGGGCCTCAGCTTTCGTCATATCAGTTACAGCTATATAATTCCATCCTAGAGGGTGTAACAGTCCTCACTACTTTTTTACATTCCTATATATCTCTAATCCCCAAACCTAACAAAGATCTTATGGATGTATCAAATTATAGGCCAATAGCATTACTTAATACGGATCTTAAGCTGTTTATGAAAATACTGGCCAACAGTTTATCTGTGTGGCTGCCACAGCTTGTACATCAAGACCAAGTTGGTTTTGTTTTATAAAGACAGGGAGGAGATAAAACGAGAAGGGTGATTAACCTGGTTGACGCGGTCAATCGACTTGGTGATTCTGCTTTACTATTAAGTTTAGACGCAGAGAAGGCCTTTGACCGCCTCATTTGGTCTTACATGATGGCTACCTTACGGAGATTTGGAATAACAGGCCCTTTTCTTCAAGCGTTAAATGCGCTGTACTCTACACCTACGGCGACCATTAGAATCCCTTACAACATGTCCCCTCTAATTAAGATCTCCAACGGCACCAGGCAAGGATGCCCGCTGTCTCCCTTAATTTTTGTTCTATGTGCCGAACTTCTTGCTTCGGCTGTCAGTGAAGATGTTCACGTCAGGGGGGTTACAATTAAGGAGAGGGAATTCAAAATATTATTTGCAGACGATGTTTTGTTGACTATCACATCCCCGCTTACTTCTTTGCCTAATCTGCACTCCTTACTCAATAAGGCTATAAAACTAATACGGCCAAAACAGAAGCCTTGTCTATAAATATTCCCAACCGTGACCTAACCCAACTAAAAGATAATTATCACTATAACATGAGGTCATCGGCCATAAGGTACTTGGGTATTAACCTAACTTCCTCCTTTTCAACACTCTATAAAGAAAATTTCCCCAGTAAATATGCTGAAATTAGGAATTTGTTACAAAAATGGGTTTCCTTACCACTCTCCCTCTTAGGTAGAATAGCCGCAATAAAAATGAATATTTTGCCTAAACTATTATATCTTTTTGAGACCCTTCCAATTCCTGTCCCGATGAAGGACTTAAAGAATCTCCAGGCCTCTTTTTTAAGTTCATTTGGTCCGGTAGGGGACATAGGATTGGAAGGACTGTTATGTTGGCTGGGAGGAAGGAGGGGGGTCTGGCGGTTCCGGACCTCGCTAAATATTACTGGGGAACGCAGCTTCGCAGACTCCCTGCGTGGTCCTCATTTTGGTCCAATTCTTAATGGTTGGAAATAGAAAAGCTAGGGCTCGCGGCATTACACCCCAACTCCTTGCTCTGGGCTACTTCGCACATGCCTATAGATGTTCAGTTGCTGGGCCCAATGCAACTTACTAGAAAAATATGGATGAAATGTATGAGGAAATTTGATTTATGCTCTGGCTCGTCCCCTATGACATCCTTTCTGTTTAACCCTATGTTCCCAGAGGGTATGGGTAATCTATCTTTCAAGCCATGGTTTGACAGAGGATTGTTTAGATTTGCTGACATATTAGATCACCGTACTCGACGTTTGCTTTCCTTCCAGGCTTTAAAATCAGATTTTAATATTCCTGAGAAAAGTTATTACTCTTACTTGCAAATAGCACATTTTATGTCAAACACATTGCATTCTTCTACAGTCTCTTGCCCGACTAGATTTGAGTTACTATGTAAACTGTGTAGTACAACTAGAGGTCTGATCTCTGACATCTACGCACTGTTGCTGAATCCATTTCTGGATGAACCCATTAGACATTCCTATATGTTGAAATGGGATGAGTTCCTGCAGAGACAAATTTCCCAGGAGGAATGGGACTTGATATTGCGTAGAGCGGCTCAGTCGTCTTTGTGTAATATTTACAAAGAAAATCAGTTTAAAATTTTAATGCTTTGGTATTACACGCCAGCTAAACTTCATAAGCTTAAACCTGCATTCCCTGATCTTTGCTGGCGGTGTGATGAACAAGGTGCTCATGTCTATCACATCTTCTGGGGGTGTTCGGCTATTCGGCAACTTTGGGTAGATGTTACTGCATTTATAGAAGACCTGCTTGGCCTCCAGTTATCTCTAGACCCAGCTGTTTGTCTATTGAACCGGTTTCCGGTGAACTTAAAGAAGCCAGTTCAGACATTACTTTTACATCCTCTTACAGCAACAAAGTGTATGATCTCCTCGTACTGGAAAAGAACAGATCCACCGAAATTAAGTGATGTACTCAGATGGTTAAGAGACATTAGGTCCTTAGAACATTTAACTGCCATGTTGAATAATACTATTGATAAGTTTCATTTGACCTGGGATGTATGGGATTCATATGTAATGGTTCATGACATTTGAATCCTGGACATATCCCTATGCTACATAATCCTTCTTGTTGGCTCCTCAAAATTTCAAGGAATGCTTTTGTCACCCTTCACCCGTCTTGTTTCTGTCTAGTCGTGTGTCCTGTTAGTTGTGGTTTCTTCTAATATGATTACAGTCAGATCATTTTTTGCTATAATGATTGCAATTGTTAATTAGAATGTTGTACATGTTATAGAATTTTGTACGTATTATACCTGACATTTATAATATGTTGTTATGTCATATTGAAGGAATTATCTTTATTCTGTTTTGTTACCATATCACTTTATTGAAAACATTTTAATAAAAATACAGTTTAACAAAAAAAGAGGAGGTAAAAGGAGAGGGACCATGCAGCTTGTTATTAACACACAGTTCTGCACAGTTTAGCGCATCTCTGCTGCATTGGTGCTGATGGCATGCACAGTTTGCACATCTTGAATGACATTATTAATGCTGAGTAGTGTATAGAGGTTTAAGAATAACATATGCTCACATCCAGGCAACGTCTCTTTCAGTGAAGGTCTTACATATTTTGGCAAGAAAATGCTAAACCACATACTGCATCCATCCCAAGAGAATGACTTTAAAGAAGAAGAGTCCAGGTGTTGAAATGTCCTCCTGCAGTCCAGACCTTTCACCAATGGAAAACATTTGAAAGCAAAGACTGGCAAAAAGACCCAGGACTGTTTAGCAGCCATAATTCTACATCAGACAAGAATGGGGCAACATTCCTATCCCAAACCTACAACAGTTGTTCGATGGATGAAAGGTGTGCATTATTTTTTTTAATCTTATAATGAGGGCCTATATATCTACCTACCAAAAGGACCTATGTTCCTGCCTACCTACTAGGGATTCCTATATACCTACCAACCTAATGATGAGACCTAAATACCAACCAAACTACTAAGGGAACCTATATGCGTATCTACCTATCTAGTAGGGAGACCTATAATATTACCTAACTGCTGGGGGACCAATATATCTACCTACTCAAATACTGAGGGGACCTATTTACCTGCCAAACTACTGGTGGGATCTATAACCTACCTAACTACTGAAGGGACCTATATACCTACACTACCGTTCAAAAGTTTGGGGTCATCCAGACAATTTTGTGTTTTCCCTGAAAACTCATACTTTTATTTATCAAATGAGTTGCAAAATGAATAGCAATATAGTCCAGACATTGATAATTTTCTACTTCAAACGTTGTGCTTTCGTCAAAGAATGCTCCCTTTGCAGCAATTCCAGCATTGCAGACCTTTGGCATTCTAGCTGTTAATTTGCTGAGGTAATCTGGAGAAATTTCACCCATGCTTCCAGAAGCCCCTCCCACAAGTTGGATTGGCTTGATGGGCACTTTTCGCGTACCATACGGTCAAGCTGCTCCCACAACAGCTAAGTGGGGTTGAGATCTCGTGACTGCGCTGGCCACTCCATTCCAGATAGAATACCAGCTGCCTGCTTCTTCCCTAAATAGTTCTTGTATAATTTGGAGGTGGATTTGGGTCATTGTCCTGTTGCAGGATGAAATTGGCTCCAACCAAGCTCTGTCCACAGGGTATGGCATGGCATTGCAAAATGGAGTGATAGCCTTCCTTATTCAAAATCTCTTTTACCTTGTACAAATCTACCACTTTACCAGCACCAAAGCAACCCAGAGCATCACATTACCTCCACCATGCTTGACAGATGGCGTCAGGCACTCTTCCAGCATCTTTTCAGTTGTTCTGCGTCTCACAAATGTTTTTCTGTGTGATCCAAACATCTCAAACTTCGATTCGTCTGTTCATAACACTTTTCTCCAATCTTCCTATGTCCAATGTCTGTGTTCTTTAGCCCATATTAATCTTTTCCTTTTATTAGCCAGTCTCAGATATGGCTTTTTCTTTGCCACTCTGCCCTGAAGGCCAGCATCCCAGAGTCACCTCTTCACTGTAGATGTTGACACTGGCATTTTGCGGGTACTATTTAATGAAGCTGCCAGTTGAAGACCTGTGAGGCGTTGATTTCTCAAACTAGAGACTCTAATGTAGTTGCTCAGTTGTGCAGTGGGGCCACCCACTGAAGGGAGTAGTACACACCATTGTACGAAATCTTCAGTTTCTTGGCAATTTCTCGCATGGAATAGCCTTCATCTCTCAGCACAAGAATAGACTGTCAAGTTTCACATGAAAGTTCTCTTTTTCTGGCCATTTTGTGAGTTTAATCGAACCAACAAATGTAATGCTCCAGATTCTCAACTAGCTCAAAGTAAGGTCCGTTTTATAGCTTCTCTAATCAGCAAATCTGTTTTCAGCTGTGCTAACATACTTGCACAAGGGTTTTCAAGGGTGTTCAAAATATCCAATAGCTTTCTTACACAGTTAGCAAACACAATGTACCATTAGAACACTGGAGTGATGGTTGTTGGAAATGGGCCTCTATACACCTATGTAGATATTGCATCAACAACCAGATGTTTGCAGCTAGAATAGTCATTTACCACATTAACAATGTATAGAGTGTATTTCTGATTCATTTAATGTTAGCTTCATTGAAAAAAGCTGTGCTTTTCTTTCAAAAATAAGGACATTTCTAAGTGACCCCAAACTTTTGAATGGTAGTGTACCTACTGAGGGGACCTATAATAAGTAATAGGTCTAGCAATTGAGGTAGGCGGGGTATGAAAAAAAGGACTCTTTTCAGGACTCTTTTCTGGCTGAAAACTGCAGATTTGAGCACTAAATACTCGAAAACGACAGCATCTTACAGAATAAGGGACACAACGCTGGAAACAGCATGTTTGTCACTAGCTTGTGCTGTCCTCAGCAAGGGGGCATAATCTATGTAACAGGTTCTCTTTAATAAAATGGTCAGTGAGGGATTTTGTTGGGGAGTGTTTATTTAAATAAAGTGTTTTTTGTGTTGTTTGTATATTTTTTTTACCAATAGCAATAGAGGTGTCTGACAGACGCCTCTCTATTACTATTGCTGGAACTTGTCAGCCAACTGTGTTTTTCGTCACTCCAAAGTGGACATTAACCCTCTGTCTATATTACCGCAGTACCCAATGCAACAGGAGTACTGGGAAGAGCCGGGTTACCATTATAAAAAGACCCTCTAATGTGATGGTCTGCTTGTGGGGAGGCTGCGGGCTGGTATTTTTTATGGTGATAAGGAATCAATATGTATGGATCTTCCCATTATGATATTATCAGTCTGCAACTGCAAGCTTCACAATGACAGCTATGAAAAATGAAGGGAGCCCATGTAGTTTTTTTTAAAATAATTTGTTTCCTTAAATATTTTCAATAAACACGATTAAAAAATGATGTAGGGTCCCCATTTTTCATAACCAGCCAAGGTAAAACCAGTAGCTGCAGGCTGATACTTTCAAGATCAGAAGGTCTGTGGATCTTTGGACCTTCTTATCCTAAAAATACCAGCCTACAGCTGCCCCAGCAGATGACCATCACATTAGCGGGTCTAATAGTAACCCAAATCTTAGCAGTAAACCCCCTGCCTTAGGTACTAGGGTAATAGTGACTGAAGGTTTATGTCAGTATTGGGGGTGAAAAAAATACTGCTTGCTGACACCCAGCCCCAGCATTAATAATAGAGAGGCATTCGTCTGAACTTCCATTACTAACACTGGAATGAAGTGGCAGAAAAAAAAAAAACAACAAAAACACTTTATTTAAATAAACACTCCTGACACTAGCCCTCATTGATCACTTGTACTAAAGAAATGGATCCAACAATGGTCCTAAGTAGTCAAATGACTCTGATGTAGTCCAAAAGGGAAACCTGTAGAAAAATGGAAACACTACAAAAACATGACAGTACTAAACTCAGTTCCCTGCACCCTCTGAATATATATACTGGAGCTGATCTTATAGGGTTGTCGGGGATAAAGTTCAAGCCACACAACAGGATCCTGAGGCGCCATAATCAACAGCTGAAGAGTAATCTACAGAGGGTTGCAGGTGTAAGCTATGGCCTATACCCCTTCTCCTGCCCCTCCCAATGTGTTATGCAGCCTAGTGCCAACACTAAATACAACCCCATCTGTCAACATATAAACCTTCACACACACACCTCCAACATCACTCCATGGGAAGTTGGTACAGAGGTGGGGAATGGTTAGGGAGGTGCTAGAAAAGTGAGGATTCTAAAAAGTTTGTGTGGCAAATTCTGCAGAGATGAGTCATTGCCAGGAGAAGTCATCATCACAGACTAGGTCGAAAGCAAAGAAAAAAGCTGAGAGAACAACTCTGATCAGAGAAGATGTCAGCTGTGAGTCACTGGCTGTAACTGCAGTGTAATCACTTATATATGTGCAGAACACCTGCGTACAAATAGTAGTCACTATGTGGTGGTCGCATGTGGTAATGGCGTCACAGTTTTATCAGGTCCGTAGACAATAGTATTATTTGGATTGATGGTCTTAGTATTGAGGAATCTTTTTAGTAACAGTATGACTGCAATATGTATATGGTATATTTGTAGGTGTATTATTTGGTAACTGATTATTTATAAGGTATTACACTATCATACAAAGATGAGCGCTTTTTCAAAAGCAAATTTGACGGCACCAAATTTCATTGTACAGTGCTGACGTGATAGACAGTATCTATGTGGAATATGTGTAAAATTAATGACAGCAGTATTTTCAAGAATATATACTGCAGTTTACCATGCGGCATGAAAAATGTTGTGTGAACCGAGCCCTATTGAGCAAAATGTACAGTAATACAGAGGGCTCCTACCCTGGATGTTTTAGGACCCTAGCAATGCCCCAAGGTGAGCGTTTGCATTTTAAACCCATGAGTTTTTAAACACATTTAATGTAAGCAGCAAATACTACTCATTTAGCCAAAATCTTGCTTTGTTTTTCAATTCATCAAATTTAAAGGGACACTACTATTTTTTTCACATATTGATAAACAATATGTGACTATTATATGGATTTTTTCTTAATTGGTTGGTTGCTTTTTTTACATAATTTTTTTTAAGTTCTCCTATCTACATTACTTTCTCTGACTTTTTTTCTGTGAGCTGATAGCACAGCAGTGAAAGGATTTCTTGATGGTTCTTCTTTCTGCAATTACCTTATAAGTATGACAACCCCCCCCCCCCCCCACACACACACACACCCACACACACACAGCTCCTAGTACAGAAAAAGAAAGAATACCCTATCTTCCTTTTTATATTGCTTATGGTCTAGTATAATCTTATCTAACCCTGTGGAGAAAACAATAGAGAAATCATAATGTCATTATCTACTTTTTATAATGAGGCTATGTAGAGATAAGTAGCAGCTGAAGTAAAGTGAGATTAGTCCCTGCCAAAATTCAAAAAAAATTTTTTTCCAGAAATATTGTTTTTATGAAAAATACTCCAGATGACAATGTCCCTTTAAATGATTCTTGTTACTACCTGCAAAAATAAAACCTTTTTTTTTTTTTTTTTTTTACAAAATTTGCTTTTTATTGCTTCTTCTTAGACTAATAGTGTTTTTTACTTTTCCATGTTGGACCTGTATGAGCAGCCAAACTGTAGTTTTGGTACATTTGACATTTTGATTATCGTATTACAATTTTCGTGGAGGTGAGGAGCTAAAAAACTAATTTTTTAGGCATTTACTATTTGATATAAGTAAGCTTATTTTAATAGATCAGACAATTATTTTTTTTTGTTTATCTTTTTATATGACCTGTGTATATTATGGTTTATATTTTAAAAAATGTTTTGTTTTTAACAGCAATTTTTACTTCTCCAATGGGACATGAACATGCTTGTACAATGTACTGCAATACTTATGTACTGCAGCATATTGTCTTTCATTAATCTGCTTCCAGCAGGGTGTAATAGGAGCACAATTGGGCTGAACTTGATGGACGTATGTCTTTTTTCGGCCTGACAAACTATGAAACTATGAATCATGGCAGGCCTCTTCATTAGGCCTATGGCTGCTATGACAAGCAAACTACACTTTGTGACTAGGTGCTGTACCACTTTGTAATTGCTTAGATACCATGTTCACTAACGGCAGGTGTCAACTTTAATTAACAGTCAGCATGTCATGTCTGGAGCAGGCCCCACTTCATACTCCCTGCCCGCCACTGACATATATGCATGTCACATGTTAAGGAGAGGTTAAAGGGGCTATCTCAGGAAAAAAAAAATTAAAACTAATTGGGCGAAGCTTTGTCAAGGCATATCTTATAAAATAAATTAATGTAATATTATATGGTGCCCTTTCAAATGAATGACAATCTACATATGTAATATATAGTACATGCAATTCTTTTCAAGATGGAGCGGAGCTGCGCTTCTGAAACACGCAGCGGCGATCTTTCATCTGAACGCCGCTGTGTATTCGGCATAGACAGCAGTGATAATCTCACTTCTAATTGTTTAGATCCGTCTTGGGGACCAACAGAGCGGACCCCAAGACGGATCCTAAAAGCGCTTGTAACACGGAGTGTAAACTCCATGTGAACAAGCCCTAAAACAAGGAACCCAGCTTCCACTATGAGACGCTTGGATGGTGCATCTAAATATCTACTATCAATAGTATACAAGTGAGTGGGAAGACCAATCTTATGCCCATTCCCTGGACTTAATATAGTAATGGTATAGATATGTTTGACGTTGTTATTTCATAAACAGGAATGGTAGCACCAAGAAAACCAACAGTTATATGGTACTTATTATGGTACTATTATAGTGTGCCCCAGGAGATGGCAAAGAGGAAGACGAGCCTGAGTGATTAAGGTTGGGAGCAGGGCCGTCTCTTCCATTGGGCCAGGTAGGCACTAGCCCGGGGGCCCCACAAGGTCAGGGGGCCCTCTCGGGCAGCTTCCTACCATGCACAATGGAAGAGACGGCAGTGAACACACGCAGGGACATGCGCGGCAGTCAGAGCAGGGGCCAGGCTATAGCGATGCCTGATGCGGCCCCTGCTATTCCTGTGCCCTGCCTGCGCTTTACTCCTCACAGCACAGGCAGGGAAGCATGGCAGAGGAGTGCAGCAGGCGCCAGGGTGCAGCGCAGCTCTGCGCTCCTGCACAGAGGCCTGCCCCCCCTCCCTCTCTCTTCCCCCCTTCCTCTCTCTTCCCGCCTCCCTCTCTCTTCCCCCTCCCTCTCTTCAGTGTAGGCCACTGAAGAGCGGAAGAATGCTGGGGACACAGAAGAGCAGGGCTGCCCCTCCCTGTACTCTCCTACCATCAGCAGCTGGAGCTGAAGAATGCCCGACCCCTTGTCTCTAGACTTCAGGACCAGTGAGTGCGTAAGGGTGGGGGGAGGTGTTGTGGGGTGTTAGGGGTGGGGGGAGGTGTTGGGGGGTGTTAGGGGTGTGGGGGAGGTGTTGGGGTGGGGGGAGGTGTTGTGGGGTGTTAGGGGTGGGGGGAGGTGTTGGGAGGTGTTGTGGGGTGTTAGGGGTGGGGGGGGAGGTGTTGGGGGGTGTTAGGGGGGGGGGGGAGGTGTTGGGAGGTGTTAGGGGTGGTGGGAGGTGTTGGGGTGGAGGGAGGTGTTGGGGGTGTTAGGGGTGGGGGGGAGGTTTTGTGGGGTTTTAGGGGTGGGGGGAGGTGTTGGGGAGTGTTAGGGGTGGGGGGAGGTGTTGTGGGGTGTTAGGGGTGGGGGGGAGGTGTTCGGGGGTTTTAGGGGTGGGGGGGTGTGTTGGGGGGTGTTAGGAGTGGGGGGAAGTGTTGGGGGGTGTTAGGGGTGGGGGGAGGTGTTGGGGGTGTTAGGGGTGTGGGGGAGGTGTTGGGGTGGGGGGAGGTGTTGTGGGGTGTTAGGGGTGGGGGAGGTGTTGGGGTGGGGGGAGGTGTTGTGGGGTGTTAGGAGTGGGGGGGAGGTGTTGTGGGGTGTTAGGGGTGGGGGGGGAGGTGTTGGGGGGTGTTAGTGGTGTGGGGGAGGTGTTGGGGGGTGTTAGGGGTGGGGGGAGGTGTTGGGGGTGTTAGGGGTGGGGGGAGGTGTTGGGGGGTGTTAGGGGGGTGGGGGAGGTGTTGGGGTGGGGGGAGGTGTTGTGAGGTGTTAGGGGTGGGGGGAGGTGTTGGGGGGGGTTAGGGGTGGGGGGAGGTGTTGGGGGGTGTTAGTGGTGTGGTGGAGGTGTTGGGGAGGGTTAGGGGTGGGGGGAGGTGTTGGGGGGTGTTAGTGGTGTGGGGAAAGTGTTGGGGAGTGTTAGGGGTGGGGGGAGGTGTTGGGGGTGTTAGTGGTGTGGGGAAGGTGTTGGGGGGGTGTTAGGGGTGGGGGGAGGTGTTGGGGGGTGTTAGGGGTGTGGGGGAGGTGTTGGGGTGGGGGAGGTGTTGTGGGGTGTTATTGGTGGGTGGAGGTGTTGGGGGATGTTAGGAGTGTGGAGGAGGTGTTGGGGTGGGGGGAGGTGTTGTGGGGTGTTAGGGGGTGGGGGGAGGTGTTGTGGGGTGTTAGGGGTGGGGGGAGGTGTTGTGGGGTGTTAGGGGTGGGGGGAGGTGTTGGGGGTTGTTAGTGGTGTGGGGGAGGTGTTGGGGAGTGTTAGGGGTGGGGGGAGGTGTTGGGGGGGTGTTAGTGGTGTGGGGAAAGTGTTGGGGAGTGTTAGGGGTGGGGGGAGGTGTTGGGGGGTGTTAGTGGTGTAGGGGGAGGTGTTGGGGGGTGTTAGGGGTGGGGGGAGGTGTTGGGGGGTGTTAGGGGTGTGGGGGAGGTGTTGGGGTGGGGGGGAGGTGTTGTGGGGTGTTAGGGGTGGGGGGGAGGTGTTGGGGGGTGTTAGGGGTGTGGGGGAGGTGTTGGGGTGGGGGGAGGTGTTGTGGGGTGTTGGGGGGGGGGAGGTGTTGTGGGGTGTTAGTGGTGTTGGGGAGGTGTTGTGGGATGTTAGGGTTGGGCGGAGGTGTTGTGGTGTGTTAGGGGTGTGGGGGAGGTGTTGGGGTGGGGGGAGGTGTTGTGGGGTGTTAGGGGTGGGGGGAGGTGTTGTGGGGTGTTAGGGGTGGGGGGAGGTGTTGGGGGGTGTTAGGGGTGTGGGGGAGGTGTTGGGGGGTGTTAGTGGTGTGGGGGAGGTGTTGGGGGGTGTTAGGGGTGGGAGGAGGTGTTGGGGGGTGTTAGTGGTGTGGGGGAGGTGTTGGGGGTGTTAGGGGTGGGGGAGGTGTTGGGGGGTGTTAGTGGTGTGGGGAAGGTGTTGGGGGGTGTTAGGCGTGTGGGGAGGTGTTGGGGGTGTTAGGGGTGTGAGGAGGTGTTGTGGGGTGTTAGGGGTGGGGGGAGGTGTTGTGGGTGTTAGGGGTGGGGGGGGGAGGTGTTGTGAGGTGTTAGGGGTGGGGGGAGGTGTTGGGGGGTGTTAGGGGTGGGGGAGGTGTTGGGGGGTGTTAGTGGTGTGGGGGAGTTGGGGGGTGTTAGTGGTGTGGGGGAGGTGTTGTGGGATGTTAGGGGTGGGGGGAGGTGTTGTGAGGTGTTAGGGGTGGGGGGGAGGTGTTGGGGGGTGTTGGGGGGGTGTTGGGGTGGGGGGAGGTGTTAGGGGTTGGGGGAGGTGTGGGGGGAGTGTTAGGGGTGTGGGGGGGAGGTGTTAGGGGTGGGAGGGAGGTGTGGGGGAGTGGGGGGAGGTTTGCGGTGTTAGGAGTGTGTGGGGATGTGTGGGGTTAGGAATGGGGGGTAGTGTTAGGAGTGGGGGAGAGGTGTATGCCATCTGCTGTCCCTGCGTATCTAAGCCAATCCATTGTTCGCCATCTGCTGTCCCTGCGTATTTAAGCCAATCCATTGTATGCCATTTGCTGTCCCACATTACTTAATACGTTGTGTGAATCTCTTTAGTTGAGGGGCGTTTTCAAGCTCAGAGCAGCCTGAGCGTAAATACGGCCCTGGTTGGGGTATGTCAATTCTGCATAAAAGAGTTTTTTATTTTTATATACATAGACACATGAGGGCTTGTTTTTTGTGTGACAAGATGTTTGTTTTAATGGTGCCATGAACGCATCACGTAATGTGCTGGGAATCTGAAAAAAAGTGGGGTGAAATGTCAAAAAATTTACTTGCACCGTGTTTGCGGTGTTTGTTTTTATGGTGTTTACTTTTTGTATAAGTGATGTGTTCTGTATTCTGCGTACATCTGTATTCTGCGTTGTTTGGGGGGCCCAGTTCACAGCTCTGCCCAGGGGCCCACAATGCTGTTGAGACGGTTCTGGTTGGGAGTAGTTGCCATGGTACCAGTGTCACCGGACTCTCTCCTTTGGGTGCAGCACTACAATGGAGGGGGAATGCGCCTGAGTCATTCATAGTCTGGACAAGTTCCCCGATATACTTCCTCTGGTGTATGGTAGGGGTAGTAGTGCGGCCTGGCCTGGACGTACCCAAGATGGTAGTGATTGGTGCAGTTGCACAGACACACACACAGAGGTGATGTAGTTGGTAAAATAATGCCTGTCTTTGCTGAAGGTGATTAACTTCTAAGCAGCGAAACAGGATACCAGTTCTTTTACACAATTCTCCCAATCCACAGGGAAGTGCTCAGCAGGGTGATGAGGGGTCAGGAGCTCCTTACCATAGCATTAATATGTTGTACCTGTTGAGAGAAGTTGTCTGTATCCCCCTTGTAGCAGACTTGAAGTGTCCCAGTGTATGATGGCAGCCTAATCCTCCTTCTCCTATTGTAGGTTGTGGTACAGCCTCTGGAATTTGTGGCACGCCACACGTAACTCAGCCTTCCTCTTCCCAAGCTACCCTCAAACGGCAGAGCTTCAAACCAGTCTCCCTTAGGCTATGTTCACACGGCTTAAAATGGGACGTATCTCGCCACGTATTTCGTGCAGTACAGCACGAAATACGGGGCGAGATACGTCCCAGTCATTACGATAATCCACATTTCTCATAGAGAACTATGGATTACGTCCATACTTGCCAACCCTCCCGGTTTTGGTGGATCACTCCCGCTAATGGGGGCCGTGTTCTGCCCCCCCACTTGGGTGGCTTAACCTCTCGCATCTGAAGAGATACCGGAGGTTATCTGTGTAAAGAGGCATCGGGCAGCGTCTCTTGACGCTGCCCTAAAGCCTCTGTCCTGTGCCGCTTTCTGGCAATGCTCTCCTAGCTTCAGAGGAAGCTGCAAGAGCACTGCGGGAGAAGGGTGCAGGGCTTAGCGGGAGCCGCGAAGCTCGCCCTCTTTCCACGAGCAGCCTGTGAAAAACTAGGATGCCAGCAGGACAGTGAGTGCAGGGATGGCTGTGTGTGGGGGGAGGGTTGGTGGCTGATTGCCTGTGAGGGGAGGGGTGTGTGTGCAGTGACTGAGTGCTTGTGTGAGGAGGGGTGTGAAGTAGATTTTATTATTTTATTGTTATTAGCTATAGGGGCACTGCCTGGCTAATGGGGGCATCTACCTGACTAATGGGGGAATCTACCTGGCTAATGGGGGCATCTACCTTGCTCATGGGGGCATCTACCTGGCTCATGGGGGCATCTACCTGGCTAAAGGGGACATCTCTCTGGCTATTGAGGGCATCTACCTGGCTATTGAGGGCATCTACCTGGCTATTGGAGGCATCTACCTGGCTAATTGGGACATCTACCTGGATAAAGGGGGCATCTACCTAGCTATTGAGGGAACTACCTGGCTGTAAGGAGTATCTACCTGGCTATTGGGAACACTACCTGGCTATTGGGGACACTACCTGGCTACTGGGGGCACTATCTGGCTATTGCGAGCACTACCTGGCTATTGGGGGCACTGCCTGGCTGTAAGGGGCACTATCTGGCTATTGGGGACAGCTACCTGGCTAGAAGGGGGCATTAACCTGGCTACAGAAGGCTACTACCTGGCTACAGGGTTCAAATAGGGCACCAAAATACCTACCTATTAGGGCACAGTTTGGCGGTATCTCCCAGCTCTCCTGGATGCTGAATAGACCATCCAACAGTTCAGTGAAGCTGGGTGATGGCAAAGCCCTAATTTAGCTTTCTTCCAGAGCGATTACACAGTTAGGTGGAGTGGGGTGTGGCTTTTAGATGGGGCGTGGCTCACATGCAAGATGGGCGTGGACGTGCAAATTTTTGACGCGCCGCACATGGCCTTAATGTCCTGACGCTGCCCTAAAGCCTCTGTCCTGTGCCGCTTTCTGGCAATGCTCTCCTAGCTTCAGAGGAAGCTGCAAGAGCACTGCGGGAGAAGGGGGCGGGGCTTAGCGGGAGCCGCGAAGCTCGCCCTCTTTCCACGAGCAGCCTGTGAAAAACTAGGATGCCAGCAGGACAGTGAGTGCAGGGATGGCTGTGTGTGGGGGGAGGGTTGGTGGCTGATTGCCTGTGAGGGGAGGGGTGTGTGTGCAGTGACTGAGTGCTTGTGTGAGGAGGGGTGTGAAGTAGATTTTATTATTTTATTGTTATTAGCTATAGGGGCACTGCCTGGCTAATGGGGGCATCTACCTGACTAATGGGGGACTCTACCTGGCTAATGGGGGCATCTACCTGGATAATGGGGGCATCTACCTTGCTCATGGGGGCATCTACCTGGCTCATGGGGGCATCTACCTGGCTAAAGGGGACATCTATCTGGCTATTGAGGGCATCTACCTGGCTATTGGAGGCATCTACCTGGATAAAGGGGCATCTACCTGGCTAATTGGGACATCTACCTGGATAAAGGGGGCATCTACCTAGCTATTGCGGGAACTACCTGGCTGTCTGGAGTATCTACCTGGCTATTGGGAACACTACCTGGCTATTGGGGGCACTACCTGGCTACTGGGGGCACTATCTGGCTATTGCGAGCACTACCTTGCTATTGGGGGCACTGCCTGGCTGTAAGGGGCACTATCTGGCTATTGGGGACAGCTACCTGGCTAGAAGGGGGCATTAACCTGGCTACCGAAGGCTACTACCTGGCTACAGTGTTCAAATAGGGCACCGAGATACCTACCTATTTGGGCACAGTTTGGCGGTATCACCCAGCTCTATCTGGCTATTGGAGGCATCTACCTGGCTAAAGGGGCATCTACCTGGCTAATGGGGACATCTACCTGGATAAAGGGGGCATCTACCTAGCTATTGGGGCACTACCTGGCTGTAAGGAGTATCTACCTGGCTATTGGGAACACTACCTGGCTATTGGGGGCACTACCTGGCTACTGGGGGCACTATCTGGCTATTGCGAGCACTACCTGGCTATTGGGGGCACTGCCTGGCTGTAAGGGGCACTATCTGGCTATTGGGGACAGCTACCTGGCTAGAAGGGGGCATTAGCCTGGCTACAGAAGGCTACTACCTGGCTACAGGGTTCAAATAGGGCACCGAGATACCTACCTATTTGGGCACAGTTTGGCGGTATCACCCAGCTCTCCTGGATGCTGAATAGACCATCCAACAGTCCAGGGAAGCTGGGTGATGGCAAAACCCTAATTTAGCTTTCTTCCAGAGCTATTACACAGTTAGGTGGAGTGGGGTGTGGCTTTTAGATGGGGCGTGGCTCAATGAAAAGATGGGGTGGAGTGAAAAATTTTTTGACGCGCCGCACATGGCCTTAATATCTCCTGCTTTTTTACTTTCAAAAGTTGGCATGTATGATTACGTCTCCTCTCCCTGCTCACACAATGCGGCAAGCGGGGAGAGAAGTGACTAGCGATGGGCGAATTTCTCAAAAATTCGATTTACCAAGTTCGCTGAATTTTCCCACAAAATTTGTTTCGACCCAAATAAATTCGGGATGAATTGCGTTAAAAAAAAACAGCTTTTTCCCCGGGTGACGAGCCTGTAGGGTGTGTAGAACGTTGTGCCAGTTTAAAATTGCAGGGGATTTTGGCTTGGTCTTCAAAAAAATGTTGTGTTTTAGTATGACACGCCAGACTGCCCCCGCTATTGAATCGCTTCATTTAAAAATTTCCCTGGGCACTTAGGGGGGACAAAACTCCAAAAAACTGAAGCGGGTGCACCCTGATAAAGTTTGGCAGTCCGCTGGAAAAAAAAAGTGAGGGCTCAGAAGACCCTAAAATAGTGTCAAAAAAAACCAAACTTTTGTTCCTGGCCCCGGCCAGATCGCAGCACAGAAAGGGGGGCGATGAAACCCCACCCCAGGGGGGATCTAAGTAGGTCCCTTTTTCACCAGAGCCCACCACAAAGCGGGATGGACGCTGGGCGGGGTTACCAGGTCGTACCCTGACGTGACTTGCTTTGGGTGGCACCCCGAGGTGTGCGAGGTAAAAATCGTAAGGAAAAATTGGAGCGGGGAAAAGTGAAAGGTCGGGACAGTTGGCAAGGATCGTGGTAAAGGGGAGGAAGCAAGGGTACGGTACACGGATAAGACAGACAAGGCTCAAGGAAACGATTCTTATAGACTCTAAAGTTATTTTTATTTTTTTCATATTTCCCGGAGGTGGTTTTACTTTCTGTAAGTTGGATACGATTCAATTCTTTTACTGAAGAAGCTCACCCCAAAGCCTTTTTGCAGCTTTTGCTTTTGCTTCCATTCCAGTTTTGTACAAAATTCCATCACTGAGGGACCGAATGCAAAAAAGACCTAAAACATTCCCTGTAGTTAGGGTCTCCTTTCAGTTCAAGTTCCATATGCTTTTTGAACAAATTGGTGTCCGCAGAAAAATGGATTCAAACTCCCGTTTATACTTCATAATAAACCCTTTTGGGAATTTTTTTGGTTTTAATGATAAAGCTGTGGGGGTTTAGAATTCCCTTTGGGCCCAAAAAATGGTTTCGGAACATTAGAAATGACTTGAAGGTTTCTCTATGTACTTGGTTTTCCCCCTCTAGCAGCTGGAAAAAAGGCTCCCTTTTGGGGCCCGGTAGGAGGTAAAAGAGGGTGGGAGCCGAATCATTCTCTGCGGATGGTGACTATTCGGCTGTCAGTAGCCAGGAAAATCAGCATGTGGGGGCCCATGTGCGCAATTGACTTCTGAGGGATCCCTGCCTCCATCTCCACTGTATACTGCCCGGTGTTTGGGGGGTGTTTTGGGGGGAAGTGGCACAATGACAGATTGTGGAGGTCACGGCAGCAGCCAGCGCGCATGGGTCGACAGGGGCACAATTTGAATCTGGAGGTGACAAAAAACAGGAGTAGGCCACAGAGTGGCAAATGACAGATTTTGGAGGTATGGCCCCAAACAAAACAGCAGCGATGGGTCAGACAGTGGCCCCAAAAAAAACAGTGTGGAGGTGGGGGGCAATACCAGTCCCTGGTAAATTTGGGTGGTAGGCAGTGGAAAAAACTGGCAGCAGATTTTGGGCATCGTAGGGTGGGCGGGTTTGTTTGAACCCCAGATATTTTCAAAGTTTTGGTGGGGCTCATGGCTGATGTAATCTGACCCCTAAGGCATTGGTGTGTGGAAATCCTGGCGCCCACGCCTGTTTCTTGCAAAGGGTCCTCTTAAACATTTCGGTGGAAAAGGGGTTTTCCCCTTGGGGGTAACGATGGCCCCCGCCGCAGGAACACCCGCTCTGATGCACATTTCTGGCGGGCAGGACGTTTTCCCCACTAAAATCGGCAAGTTGCGGCCACACACCCCAGTTTGGCTCCCTTGTGTCCAGCGGATCTTCTAATGGGGGGGCCCGATGCTGTCCAAGTAGGCCCACCACCTTTGGGTTTCAAGGTTGCTCCAGGTCCTGTGTGGTGAGCCCCCTCCTCACTAGGCGGGTGAAGGAAGTGCTCTCAGCGACTCCGACTTGGGTTGCTGTGTGGGGGGCTGCCCCTTTCCCCCCACCTTCCAACAGCGCTGGGCTGGTACGTGAGCGCTGAGGCCCCCCCCCCCCGTCAGCCCTGTAGAGGAGGCCTGCTGCACATGGCGCGGCAATAAATAGGTGGATTTCTTATAGTCTGGTTTGCCCTCCCCTCGCAGCGGGAAAAAAAGCCCCCCCTTTTTGGCCGGTTTAGGGGGAGGGGGGGGGGGGCCCCCCCGGGGGGGGGGGGGGGGGAGGGGGGGGGGGGGCGGGGGGGGCGGGTTTTTTCACCTGGGTAGAAAAATCACTTTTTCCCAGACAAAGCTTGTGCTCCCAAATTTCCCCCTCCCCCTCCCTTCAGTCCCCCGAATCTGTGGCCCTCAGATGTAGTCGCCACGTCTCCGTCCCCTGCCCCGCAGATTTTTCAGCATCTGTTCCAAGACATGAAGCGGGAATGCGTTTTTCATCCCGTAGTCCTGGCGATGACAAATAACGGCCTCTCAAAAGGCTCGCAAAAGGGGTGTCTCAATGAGCTGCCTGGCTGACTAAAATTTACCAGGGGATACTCTGTCCGCCGGATCATTAAAAAAAACGTTAATGGCCTTTCTCTGTTTTACAGTCGGTCCACTGTGCAAACTGGAATTCCAACGGATGGAAACTCCCATATCGCATGTGTTTGGGGGAAAGGCCGTTCTGCCCCTGCAATCGAGGAGGGTTTTTCCTGGGTTTGTAGGTTGGATGAATGCATGCACAGTTTTGGCCTTTTCGATTCTTGAAGATGGTGGAGACTTCGGAACCCTTTTTACAACATTGAAAACCGGGGCCATGCAGGGGGCTGGACCATCCCTCCCCAGTGCAGCCGGAACCCCTGTTCCTCCCATTGTCCCTCACCATGGTTTCCCATTTACAGTTGGGGGAGGGAAAACCACCATCGTTTCTTATGATGCGGGAGCAATCCTCCCCTGTGTGCTTTGTTCGCCCAGGCAAGCCCGGTGTAGAACTGCGTGGGCACCGCTGTGCCCCAAATGTGGTATGATGGGAGCAGCATTGGGAGGCTGAGATGGTGGTGGTGGTGGAGGAGGGGACATTTGGTGCGGAGCAGCAGTTTGACACGGAGGAGAAAGGGGGTTCCTGTCCAAGTTTTTGGGTGGTGGGCGGGAAACACATTCACCCAGTGGGCCGTAAAGGATATGTACTGGCTTTCCGTGTTACGTCCAAAATGTCCACGCTGCCGTGCACTTTGGGAAAAAATAGTAGGCTCAAGGATGGCCACCTTCTGTTCCTCTATTTGTGAAAGGGGTGGTCTGCCTTTTTTAAAAGAAATTAAAAACTTTGGAATGTCCACCCCGGTCGGCACAGGCCCTTAGTTCTCTGAACGGGGGAGGGGCCCCCTTTAGAAAGGGGGGACTGCAGTAGAAAAAACTTGAAAGGGAGCAGGTCGCTTCTGCACCCCTTTGGATGGTTGGAGATATGTTGTCTTTTGCAATCCCTCGTTGAACGACTGGGCGCCATGAGTAGCGAGGAGAGGAGATCTGGCGGGAGATGATGGCAAGAGAAAAAGTCCCCTTTTGCAGAGGTGGTGGAGCCGATGGCTGAAATGTCAGCGTGCCCCTGGGCGTGCTGCTGTTGCTGCGGTGGCAAATGGCCCCCCACTCTGGCCCCATTTCTCCCCGGCCACCGGATGGTGATGCTGATGTGTTGCGCAGGCTGTGGGGCCAAAAGTTGTCCCTGGCCACGCTTACTTTTTGCCAATTTCTAATTACCCCATGTTCGCTCCCCGGTGTTTAGCAAAAAAAGCCACCCCCGCCCAGTAGCTGATTTTACCGCTGACTACTCCACGGCCTCCTGAGCCCCTGTGCTGCTATTTCTTGGACCTGGGGGAAGCGGGTTTTCTACCCCGTGGCCCTTTGGCTCCCCAAACCCCACACTGTGTCCCTGTGATCACGCCACACTACCCACTTGCTGGTGCGCTTGCCTGATGGCAAAGTGACCCCTCTTCTCGACGATGATGAAGTCCTTGCTTCACCCGGCTCCCAAGTGCGGTCGGCTACACCATCATGATATTGTTGGATCTTCACGCTGTCCTCCTCAACGGTCTTGGTATGCAAAGGTGAACCCTTCCAAAATGTCTTCCAGACACCTACCCATACTTTGGGGGCCCCCCATGAGAAGAGGGATGTTGGGGCCCCCTTTCGCGCAAGTAGCGCGATGTCCTAAATTGTTTTTTCCCCGCCCCGTATAGTGGCGCTGAGCCCCCGCACATAGTAGTCTCTGGCTGGGGAACCCGGGCGGGACGGGTGGGGGGTTTGGGACAGGTGAGGGCTCCGCCGTTCCGGGCGGCCAAGAGGGTTGTGTTGCTTCCACCGATCTTGCCCGGGGTTGTCAGATTCATTGGGGGGGAAGGGGATGACCAGCCCAAACCCAAACAAGAACCCCTTGGGTTGTGGTAACCCGGCCGTAGTAACCAGCGTTCTGGCCGCACCTGTGACCCTGCTGCAAAGACCCCTTTCTGTGCTGTGACCTTGCCTGTCCAGGAATGTTTGTGCCATGCCCTCGCATGTGAAAGCCCGCCAACCCCTGACCTACATATGTTTGTTCAAGAATTTACGACTTGTTTAATGAAAATATCTGTATTGATAAAAACACCCCTGTTCTGTCCAAATTAACCCTAAAGGCTTTTAGTAAAACCCCTTTGGGTTATATTATCTTGAAAAACAGGAAAAAAAATTTTTGGTTGTGGCGTGTAAAACGTTGTGTAATTTTTTTTCTTGAACAAAAACACAAACGGCTTAGAAACCCCGGATATTCAATGCACTCCAGAACTGACCAGATGGCATTAAAATGTATATGGGGCAGAATTTGTCCCACCCTGGACTTGAAGTACAATACCCCACAAACTTAAACAAAATTATAACGGAAGAGGAGCAGTCTCTGATAAAAGCAGTGACACCCCTCCCCCCCCACCCATTTTCCTTTGTGTGAGATCGCTGCAGCAGCGGCACGCCAAGAGCAGTGTGAGGAGCGAGCATCACGTCCGGACTTATATAGTGCGGTGACATCACAGAATCCCGCCGGTCTCTGATTGGCTTCATCTCTGCACGTCATTGAGGATCCTCCTTTCTTCCTCCCAGACTTCTTTGCCCCATGTAACGCCATGTGCTTGCGGACATTTTATTAATTAAAAACACGCTTCGTTCCCGCGAATCACCCCAAACTTCGACTTCGTGCAGAATCAAAGTTTTCCTGAAATTCTAAACGAATTCCACTTCATTAGAATCGATTTGCTCATCTCTAGAAGTGACATGTTAATTATTCGCAGCGTATACGCACCGTAAATAATTAATGTCTATGGGGCCGGCGGCCTGCCGTTCCCCCCGCCCCCGCGCACACGGCGTAATTGCGGGGCGAAATACGTCCCGCAATTATGCCGTGTGAACATAGCCTTACCCTTTTCACTACTCACTCCCTAGACTAAGCCCAACTGCCCCTCCTGCCTCCAACTGCCACTTCTGGTGTGAAAACGCTCCACCCCCTTGTCCCATCAGGAACTAGGTGTTGACACTTGAGGGGACATGTATGAAAACTGTATTGGTCTAAGACTTTTCTTGTTGCCCATAGCAAACAATCAGAGTGCCCATTTAATTTTTCAGAGAACTATATGAAATGAAAGGAGAGCTCTGATAGGTTGCTATGGGCAACAAGAAAAGTCTTAGACCAATACAGTTTTCATACATGTCCCCTGTTGTGAGGTGGCAAGAAGCTTAAAGAGTACCTATCACAAAAGGTTTTACTTTTGTTTTTAAAAGCAAATATTAAAAAAAAAAATTAAGTTAAATTGCAGCCCAACCAAAATGCCTCTTTGGGTCATGTGATACATATGCTAATGAGTCGACTTGAGCTCAAAGTCGATGCCAGGCTCTCACAACTAAGGTCCACCATCCTTTCCTTTGATGATGTCACTTTGCTATGTACCATGGGAGTGTGCGCTATCGCAAGATTTCAGATAAAGTACCCTCCACAAATAAGGGAGAGCCTATAATTGTTGGCAGAGCTGCGCATTGTGTCCCTTCAGCAAAGGTGTATACAATACATGGAAACCTCTAAAGAAGCATTTATGCTATCTACAATACATGAAAAAAACTTTGAGATTCTTAGTTCACATGTTTTGATCAAAAAATGCTTAAGCCACCCCCGGCTTACAACGAGATCTCAAGGCGGGTGGTCCTACTCTATTTTTACCTCTCACTAGAGTCAAATTCAGACTTCTCATTGGGTCAACAGACCTCCATAATCCAGAGAGAAAAATAAAAAAAAACCAACCTTACAAGCATACTGCACTGATATAACAGCTTGTTGAGGTGGGCTGGGTGCAAGAGACATTTCAGAAATGTTTTTTTGTGCAGAACTATACGTTATATTTGGCATATATTGCTTTTAATTTATACAGGGAGTAGTGGATGCCTCCATTTTGGTCTCTTGCACCCCACCCACCTCAACAGGTTGTTATGTCAGTTGCAGTATAGATTGCTAGGTTTGTTGGCATTTTTTTATTATTTACGCTCTGTATTATGGAGGTCTGTATACACAATGAGAAGTCCTGAATTTGACTCTAGGTTGAGAGGTAAAAATATAGTAGGGACCACCCCGTCTTTGAGATCCCGTTTTGTAAGCCGGGGGTGGCTTAAGTATTTTTTGATCAAAACCTATGACACTAAGAATCTCAAAGGTTTTTCATGTTTTGTAGATAACCTTCAAGCCAAAGGTCCGGCACCGCAACAGCTAATCTGCTGTAGCAGGGTACTTACTGTGCCTCGCGGTTCCAGGGAGGTTATTTGGACAGAGCGCTGGAAATAAAGAATCTGTTTTTTACACATTAATACCAACAAGTTTAATTGCATGCTGGGAAGTCGCGGGACAGACTGCTTAGTTAGTCACAAAGGGCTCTGCAGCTATGTGTAACACTGCTGACCCCTGAAAAAAAACCGTTCCCTAACTTCTGTGTGCTCTTATTTTACAAACTACCAGCAAAGTCAGTTTTGAGCATCACACTCTGCTGACCTCTGATCATAAATTATATACACGTTACAGCAAAAAACAGGACCTTGTTGTGCAGCAGAATTTAACTCTTCACAGCCTGCCAGCAATGTACATCACTCAGCATGGACCCTGACTATGCCTACAAACAGTGGTTGGTTCCTAGAAGTAAAATGTCCTACTTGCCAGGTTATCCCTTCTATTGGTGTCCTCTGCACAAGATTGAGCTCAACACCCCTAGAAAAATGTAATTAGACAACAGTGTCAGTATATCACAACTAATTGCGGGGGGGGGGGGATTTTATGTGCATCATATGTTAGATATATGTGTATATATATAATATAAATATCTACTATATATATAATTATAATATATTTTTTATAATATATTATTTATATACAATCTCACCAGGCACTTTATTAGGTACACCTGTCCAAATGCTCGTTTGTTATCATTATTTTCTATATCAGCCAATTCACATGGCCAGGCACTCAGTGCATTTAGGATGTAGACATGGTCAAGGAATCTCCTGCACGTTCAAACCGAGCTTCAGTAGGGGGGAAGAAAAGATGATTTTTGAGTGCCTTTGAACGTGGTTGGTTGTTGAGGTGCCAAGAAGGGCTCGGCTGAGTATTTCATAAACTGTGACTCCTCTGATTTTCACGCACCAACCATCTTCTAGGGTTTACAGAGAATGGTCGAAAAAGAAAAAAACATCCAGTCGGGGTAGCCGGGCCTGTCCTGAGTGGGGGGAAATGCTTGTTGATGCCCATGTGGTCAAAGGAAGGAATGGGCAGAATGGTTCGACTGGATAGAAAGGCAAACAGTGACTCAAATAGTGCACACCCGTTACATCAAGCGTAGGCAGAAGAGCATCTCTGAACGCCAACAGTACGGCGAACTTGAGGCAAAGATGGGCTTACAGCAGCAGAAGGACCACACCGGGTGCCACTCCTTTCAGCTCACAAGATCAGGAAACTGAGGCTCCAATTTGCCAAAGCTCATTCAAAATAGGGGACAGTTGACAGATTGGAAAAAAACGTTGCCCTGGTCTGATGAGTTCGATTTCTGCTTGCGGACATTCGGCGTCTAGGTAGGGTCAGAATTTGGCGTCAACAACATGAAAGCATGGATACATCATGCCCTTTGTATCAACGGTCTCAGGCATGGTGGTGGTGGTGTCATGGGTGTAGGGGTAATATTTTCTTGGCACTCTTTGGCCCCTTTGGTTACCAATTGAGCATTGTTGTGCATACCACCTTGTGGAAATCTATTGCCAGAAGAATTGACGGCAGGTTCTGATGGCAACACAAAAGGGGGCGTCAAACCCCGTTATTGCCATGGTTTTGTTACCTAATATAATGGGCCGGTTGATGTGTGTGTATATGTGTTTATGTGATGTATATATATATTCTATTATAATATATATATATTTATATATATATAGATATATATATATATATATTATATTTACTATATATATTATATTATATTATATTTTATATATACTTATGCACAACACATACACACACACACACACAACAGCTCCCCTTACATACATGCCTCATCCACCGGAGTGAGTATATGAATCACTTATGTTGGTACGTGCTTGGTGTGATACTGCTGAGGATGGAACACTATATAGGGGTGTGTATAATGTATTAAAAATGATAGATGTGCTACACAATTTTTTTTTCTCTCATTTATCTTACTTTCGGGGGTACAAATTTTTAAAGGAAAATAAATAAACAATAAACTACTGATTGGGTCTTGATCTCACTCCTCATAAGTAGAGAGGGGTTAGGATCAAGCTAAGCAATGCCAATACACAAGCTGCTGATTACTTGACTAGTGTTGTAATCCTATGTTCTACACTACAGATGATGTTAACGTCAGAAGGAACCCGGTGGGGCGCTTGCTATTCGATCTGAGGCAACACGAACACCCTCTTTTCACAAGTAGCAGCTTAAGGCATGGATCTGTATGGTGGTGAAATTCAGCTTTTGCAAAAGCCCTTTAAAAAGCCAGTAATTGCCTAGATCAGGATCCTCAAAATGCGGCCCTCCAGCTGTTGGGAAACTTATCAAACCTCAATCATGCATTTATATAATCTACAACAGTGGGAAGAATGATGGAGTGTTTTAGTTTCCAACAGCTGGAGGGACTGCACAAGTTTGAGGATGCCTGGGCCTAGGTTCATTCACCCTAGAGCTGGGTGAATGAGCAGTGCAAGCAGCAGACATTGGTTTCACGATCGATTTTAACAGCTCAGAGGGGGAGTAAAACTGATGTGTCGCACGCGGACAGCCAATCACAATCGCAGGGGCATGGCTGGGCGCGCGGTTTCCTGTTAGGGGCGTATCCCAATCAGGCTGAATGAATGTCAGCCAGCCAATCATGTGAGGGGGCGTGTCTAGAGTGCGGCGAAAAAACAGGGGGGCATGGAGCCGACTGCAAAAAGCAGAAATAGAATAGACAGATTTTACCAGAGAATAATTCTATCTGCTAAAACCATGTGACAGAGCCAGGTAATGTAACCCAATTACAAAAGTGCTTATTTTCTTACTGTACCCATAATCTGAGTCATCGATCTTTGTAACGATTAAAACCAGTTAAAAGTTTGTCAGCTCGGTTTTCAAAAACCAAAAATCAGGCTGTAAAACAGTGCACGTGGGGGACTTCGGCCTTATGGTGAAGTCGACACTCCAAAGATTAGCTTTCAAACATGTTGGGAATCAACTAAAATGAAGACATTTTCAAAATATATTATGTGTAATTTTTTTTTTGTTGTTAAGGAGCTACAAGATTTTTTCACCGATCTGTGCTCTCTCTGTTCCCAAGTGAACCGCACCTGTGTACTTCTACCTTCTGTTTGTCTGATAGCTGGGAGTGATGTCATCCTACTCAGGTACTGGCCCCGCGTGTGAACAGCCTTGTGTATTAATCTGATCTTTCAGACATAGGACAGTAATTACTACTGGTTATTTTAGCTCAGAAGCTTCTCAAGACTTCAGAGAAGTAACTAATTTACCGTATATACTCGGTATAAGACGAAACCCACAGGTTTAAGCCGAGGCACCTACTTTGGCCACAAAAAAAAAAAAAAAAAAACAAAAAAAAAAAAAAAAAAAAAATAAGGTAAAGCTTATTGGATAAGAGTATGAATGCCTACGTAGGGTGGAAAATGCAGCGGCTACTGGTGAATTTTAAAATATTAAAAATAGATACCAATAAAAATTACATTGGACCCGGTATAGGCGCTGGTAATAGGCAGTTTAAGTTCCCCAATTGGCAATGCGAAGTTTATAGGTCTTATAGGCAGGTATAGGAAGCTATATGTCCCCATAGGCAGGGCTATTAGGCAACGGTTCTTAATTGGCCCCCCATTGGGCAGTTTAGGGCAGGTATAGGTCCACAAATAGGCAAGCTTTATAGGAAGGTTAGGTCGTTATAGGCTGGTATTGTCCCCCCCTCACTAGCAGGAGCCGGGCTCGAGGGTTGCCAAGGTAGGTGTTCCGGCCTACGGGCGCTACATCAGACCTTCCCTTAAGGGGCGCAGCCAGGGCCCGACCCTCGCCGGGCGCTCCAGGCTGCTGCCGTGGGCCATCTGAAGCGCCGGGGGTCTCTGTAACCGCTTCTGCGGAGCAGAGAGCAAGGCCCTGCCACTACAGACAGTCGTCGGGCACGAATCCCCAAGAGGATCGATGGATCCTCCGCGTGAGCTGCAGGGCCGAACAGCCAAGGGGGGCGCGGGGTTCCACAGCGCTGAGGACCCGGCGCCGGCCCCTGATGCGCCTCTCTGCCACCGGCAGCCGTCGCAAATGAAGTGCACGTCATCGACGTCGCTGCCCTCCTCGGGCGCACAGCGCCGTCAACAGGCAAGTGCCGCCCGAGGACAGCTGCCATGAGGTACCCGCAGCGCGGACTGAAGAGGAACAGATAGAGTAGCGCGCGCCACCGGGAATTGGGTTATGTTTTATGTTGTATGTCTTTTAACGTGCCTGCTAGTGGGCCCCTATTATGCTGCCTGCGGCCACATTATGCCTGCATGCGGCCACCTATATTCCCGCCTGCTGGGCCCCTATATTGCCTTGCTGTGGCCCCCTATAATGCGACATGACCTGTGGGTCCCCCTATAATGACTGACTGCTGGCCCCCCTATTATGCCTGCCGGTGCGCCCCCTATTAATGCCTCTGTGGCCCCCTATAATGCCTGCCTGCGGCCCCATATTTTCCCCGCCTAGAGGGCCCTATAATGCCCTGCTGTGGCCCCTTTTAATGCTGCCTGGGCCCCCTATAAAATGATGCATGTGGCCCCTATAATGCCATGCCTGTTGGCCCCCTATATCTGCCCTGCGTGTGGCCCCTATAATGCTGCCTGTGGCACCGTACGCCTGCCTGTGGCCCCAGTACGCCTGCCCAGTGGCCCCAGTACGCCTGCTGTGGCCCCAGTACGCCCAGCCTGTGGCCCCTACGTACGCCTGCCTGTGGCCACCGTTACGGCCTCGGACTGTGGGCCCCCGTCACGCCCTGCCACGTGTGGCATCTGTATGCCTGACTTGAGGCCCCCATTCGCCGCCCCTGTGGCCACCACCCCCCCCCCATACGCATGCCTGTGGCCCCATACGCCTGCACACTGAGGCCCCCATACAGCCTGCCTGATAGCCCACCAAACCCATACGCCTGCCTCGTAGCCCCCTCTCTCAAGCCCCTGCCACCCCCATACCCCTGAACCCCTAGCTTTATATTTGGCCTGAGCCCCTAGCTATTACCTGCATGCACCTATATTTATATTACCTAACTGTCTAAGGGACAATATCTATAATTCCTGCTGAATAAGGGGATCTATATACCTACAATTAAAGGCGTTACTGTCAATGTGAGGGGAATCTAAGTTATTTGCTGTCCCAATCCTCAGGGCTACGCAGTTATTTTGGACCGGGGTGCCAAATTGGCTTTGAAGGTGTGAACCGGATGGAGAAGAGAAAAGGGAAAGTGAACGACGCTGATCAGAAAAGACGTCTACAAGTGCAGTAACTAAATGTAACTGCAGGTTTGCATATCACTTTTTTTTCTGCAAGAGCCTAACATACAAACTAGTTATCTACACACTATTGGTCACTGTATGGCGGGATTATATGTCTCTAGGGCTGTGTACAGATGATAGTACTACAGTGGGCGGTCGCGTTCGGTCAGGGTTCTGGCAAGAATTATTTGACGCCTAAGTAGTAATAGTTTTGGAGTCTTGGTTTTAATAGGAGGTTTTTAGTAACAATCATTCGTCCTGTAGATTTAGTCCATGTATCGTTGGATTATTCTAGTGACTGTTTTTAGGGGTATTGCACTGTACATACGGAGGGGCGCGATTTTGAAATGCAAATTTGTCAGGGATGATTTTTCAATTGTGCAGTGACTGCTGAGGAGGCAGGACGGGAGGAAGTGGAATGTGCAGAAAATTAGTGACAGGCGCAGGGGAGTTCGAGAGGTATTAGTGCCTGTGGGGGGGGTATATTTTTTTTGAGAGCGAGGGGGGGGGGGGGGGGCGACATTGCTTAATCGCCTAGGGCACCAAAATGCCTTGTCCCGGCCCTGCCCCCTAGTTAGGTTATAGGCAGGTATAGGTTCCCCTAGTAGGTTATAGACAGGTATAGGTCGTTATAGGACAGGTTATAGGTCCACACTAGTTGGTTATAGGCCAGGTAGACTTAGAGTTCGTTCTAGCCAGGTATAGGCAGGTATAGCAAGGCTATAGGGGGTGCTCCGCCTCCTCGCTGTCCGGCCTCACCCGCCACGCAGGTGATGGACACATGCTTGCTGTGCCGGAAACTCCGGACGGCTGCCGCAGATGCCCGGAGTCCCACTCGGAAGCAACGGAGGAAAGTCGCATACAACGTGATTGAGGATAGCTGGACAGCCCCGGAGCCACCGGCAGCGCCCTGGACACTGTCTGCGGCTCGGTGTTTCAGGTTATATGCCGCTCCTAAGGAGCCGCATATACCTGTAGTGTCCATGTTGCGCACGGACCATTCGCAGCCGCGCGAGGCTGGACTAGTGACTCGAGTATAAGCCGAGGGTGGATTTTTCAGCACAATTTTTTTGTGCTGAAAAAACTCAGGCATTTTTACTCAAGTATATACGGTATTTTTAATCTGACTAATAACAGAGAAGTCTGAATACACTGGAGCTCATATGTCTATTACAGGATCAGCTTGACCAGGAAGTGAAAGAGCAAAGCGGCATGCCCATTTTTTCATTCACTGCATCCTATGAAATTAGGAGGGGATGAGACAATCCTTTTAAAGACCATAAATAATCTGTTCTGTTTAGGGTTATTTCGTTTCAGCACCATACTGATTTTGATCATTTGTTAGAGTAATACGGGATTTCTGGATACTTGCGGAGTATTAATTCTTAATAGATGCTTTGAGACACCCGCTTGCTGTCAATTTAACTAGGAATCGTCTAGTTTTACTTATAGTGGAAAAAAAAAAAATTTCTGTCCTGGTCACTTGTTTGGGCCAAATGATCATGGACCTTATTACAAGATGCAGCATAATTGTGCTGTAACTTAAATAGGTGTTGTATTAGGAAACCATGAAAAAACATATAGTGCAATAATACTAGAAGATCTAAGCAGTAAATATCTGTCACACTTCAGTGTGTGAACTACTGATAAACGTTGTCATATAATATAATTGTATATATTGTTGGGCTCTTTCTCCCTCACTGGCCATTGGCACGGAGCTACAGTTGTGAGGTGCGCTCATATGAAAACTACATTTCCTCACAACCGCTGCTTCCTCCACCTGATGAGCTATAGATTCTATGTTCTATCATCCACACCGTGGGTGTGTGGATGTTTTTGTGTGCTGGATGATATATATGTGTGTGTGTGTGGGTGTGTGTGTTGTGTCGTGTGTTGAGTGTGTGTGTGTATGTGTATGTATGTATAAATATGTATATAATATATTTGTATATGTTATATATATATATATATATATATATATATATATATATAATATATGTGTGTGTGTATTTATATAATATATATATTTTAGTATCATATATATATTTATGGTATATATATAATATATTTAATATATATATATCTATGTATGTATGTGCCTTAGTTCTTCTTTATACTCTGCAGGGAGCCGATCCCTCATACCACGAGTCTGTCAGACTGATGAGCTCAGCAACATGCCCAGTGATGTCAGTCAAGAATATCAGGATGTAAACAGAGTCTGTCCGACTTCTGTATGACAGGTTTCTGCTGAGAAAGTAGCCCGGCGGCCATTTTGTTCTTTTATATAATGATTATACCATAGACAAAACGAGCAGTGTTTTCAAATTAAAATGTGTTAGGATTTTTTACATTATGACGAGGGTTTGGTTTAATTTATTTTTTCGTTTCCGCTTCCCGGGACGAAACCATCCTTTTAACCCTTTACTGACGGAGCCAGTTTTGACCTTCCTGATAGACCCATGGTTTTAAAATCTGGCATGTCACTTTATGTGAGAATAACTTTTGACCACTTTTACACTATCAAAGTGATTCTGGGTACTGTATTTCTCGTGACACAATTGTGCTTCAAGTTAGTAAGAAATTTGGTCCATACAATCCTTGTTTGTTTGTTTGAAAAATACCAAAATATCATGAAAAATTTGCAATTTTCAAAGTTCAAAAAGTTTTTGGCGATGTATAAACAGTTTATTCCACTCTAAATTGTTTATTAATAGCTTTACCATATGTCTACTATAGGTTGGCATTCATTTTTTAAATGTTTTTTTTTTTTTTATATTACCACTATTAGTAGACTTAGAAATTGTAGTCATTTTTTTCACATTTTCAAGTAAATTTTGCCAAAATAGATTTTCTTTAGGGTGCCTGTCGAGTTCTGACGTTCGACTTTTTAGGGGTCTGTATGTTAGTACACCCATAAATGGAACCCATATAAGAAAACTAGACCCCTTAAGTATTTAAAAAAGCATTTAGGAAGTTTGTTACCCCTTTAGGTATTTCACAGAAATTACAAAGCATAGTGGAGGTGAAATTTCAAATTATTTCACACTTTTTTTGCGATTTTCAATTTTTTTATCATTAGTCACACTGGAACACGGTAGATGGATACCAGCTAAAATGCAACTCAACCATCCATTACCCTCTGAATTCCTTGCCATTTTAGAGATATTCCCAATATGTGGCCTCAGTGCAATATTTGGCTCACAACACAAGCCTCACAGTAGGAGTAGCACTACTGGGGCTCTGGGCTTCCATTGTCTATACGATTTTATTTAGGGCACCATTTCAACGTTTGGGACAACTAAGGCGCTAAAATTTATAAACGCCCCTCAAAAAGCACATCTTGGAAAATTACACCCACTTAAGTAATATTTTTCAGGGGTGAGTGTGTATATTGACCCCACAGGATGTTTCTCAATTTTTTTTTTTTTTTTTTGTAGCGTTTGTAGGCTCTGAAAACAAAAAATTTTAATAATAATTTTTCCAACAATCTGCAATTTTTCAATAGCTGTAAATGTTTTAAATTTTTCTTGGACTCCTGGAAAATAAAGCATCCCAAATTGTGTTACGCAATTTCTTCCAAAGTTCGGCAATACCCTACATGTGGGTGTAAACTTCTGTTTGGGCACATACCATGGTGTACAAGGAAGCGCTATTTGGCTTTTGAAGTGCAGATTTTGGTGGGGCATGTCACATTTGCAGAGCCCCTAAAGTGCCAGAACAGGTTGCCTCATTTTAGAATTTCAAAATCCCCTCATTGAATCTATCTATGGAGTGTTACTGCTGCATTTTGGGAAAACCAGGTGTTCCATAGTTGTTTGTTTCTTTTTCAGGGTTTTGTGGAGTCTGAGTCGATAGGAGGTCAGAGTCGTTGCCTATTTGCAGGAGTCGGAGTCGTAATAAAATGGGACAGAATTCCGACTTCCAAAAATATATTAATTTAGTTGGTCCAGTTAGTTCGATTTGCAGTGCAAAGAGCAAGGGAATTGGGTTCCGGCACGTGCTAATGCTCCAATATCTTCTGCATCATCACATGAGGAGTAGTAATTGATGACTTGGAGCCAGGCAAAGCGCAGATCCGGGGGAAAAGATTTCACTCCATGGCAAATCAGATTTAGCAAAAATTTTTCACCTGCTTTTCAAAGAGAGTAGAAGAATATACCATTCATCCAGACTGACTGTGGCTGTGGCAAAATTCATCTTATACCCCAACACATTGTTAGAGATGTTGCCCATGTGGAACACCGCCTTTCCCCAACCCAAGTTATTGTAGAGAGGCCGTTCTCAGCCTGGAAATAAATTAGATCAGATGTGAGGTCATGTATGTAGGAATCTGATGGCGGCACAATCTAAATTTCTCAGAACAAAAATTCAGAGGACTCACAAATGTTCCTGCTGTGTTTTGCATATTTACAATTTTTTTGTTTATAAAGTCAATACAATAAATATATTTTACACTGCAAGCAAAGAGTATCAATGGTTTGAAACTTGTGACTTTCAGGCTCCATATCTCACACCATCCATATCAGCTTCACATGAGGGCTACTTATTTTATTAACCAGTCATCTTACCTATCTGTTGACATAAATGTGAACTCCAAGTTATTTAGCATCTGCTTTGTTCTGCAGATTCTTTCCTGTAAACTGCCAACTGTTACTGTTTTGCTTCCTAAAAATCTAAAATGTTAATTAATATAATTTTTGTTATCAGCATTTGGAAATCCACCTTTTGGTTTTCTATACTGCCTGAATCCTTCTGGGCTCTGGATCAGATTCAAGCATATCTTAAAGGGGTTTTATCGTTACAAAGATCATGTCTCAGATTATGGGGACAGTAAAAATAGGCACTTTTGTAACTTTGGGTTGCAATTACCTCAGTCACTTGGTTTACAGATATGAGCATTCTGTGTAAAATATGTCTTTCTCATTCTGCTGTTGCTGGTCAGGAGCCACACCTGGTCGATTCTCGACTCCTAGACACGCCCCCTGCCACTGTGGTTGGACTGGCTTGACATTTCATTCTGCCTGTTGGGATAAGCCCCTAGACAGGAAACCATTCGGGCCACGCCCACCTGCGCTGTGTTTGGCTGCCTGCCCATTCACAGTCCCCTCTGAGAGCTGTTAAAATCAAGGTCCTGCTGGCTCGATGTTCATCTCCTGCTTTAGGGTCAATGTTTCTGGGCAAATTTTGGCTGTCTGTTTGAAGGGGCTTTTGCAAAGGATGTTGATTAACCTCCTCAAGATACTAATCCTTAAGCTGCTACTTGGAAAAAGAAGGCTTTCTGTTCCTCTGATCGAATGCAAGCCCTGCCTCCTTATGACGTATCACCTGTAGTGTATTACATAAGGATTCAACACTGGTCTGTCATAAGCTGCTCTATATAGTGTCAGTGCTTAGGTGATTAGCCCTTGCAAGGACAGAGGTTGGGAGTTCAAGCACCTCCATCAGTAGTTTTTTTTTTTTCTTTAAAATTTGTCACATGGTAAAGATTGAAAATATATGTGTAGAGACAATCTATTAATTTTATTCTTATACACACACAAAGCTCCCCTGATTATAGTTGTCCTATCCTTGCTCCGTCATCCCCCAATGAACTTCCAACTACGTGATACAATGCATATATTTCTGGGGGGATGGAATTCATTGATATAGGAGAGCTCTGTATGTGTTATATATCATTATAGAGATTAACCTTATATTTAGGTCTCTCTACAATGTGTAGATATTTTGGGGGGAAAATAACTTACACTGTGAGGGACTAGAAACTCCAAAACCCCTTCGTTGTAAAAGCAATAGTCTACCTCTGCACCGACCAGCCAAGTTAGTTACAAGCTGATGAGGGCCTTCTCTCAAGCTGATTTTGCTTCTCACCCCATTTGGTTTTCATCACATGTCTTTGACAAGCAAGCAGAGATTCTTTTACTTGAGCTGTCATTTGTAGTTGAGTAAACATCTCTGCCTGTTGTCAAGTACAATTTGGAGAACACCAATAGCAGTAATGCTCTGGACTTTCAGTTTTTGGTTTGTATACGAAGATTATGACAGGTGCTTGCTGGGAGTTTGGAGCATTCAGAGCTGCAGGCATTAGCGAGGGCCAGGAGGGGCTACAGAGCATGCTTATATCAGACAATCTTCTCGCATCCCCTGCTTTAAACAAAATGATGTCAAGGTCTTCAGTGAGGGGAGAACACGCCTCCTGGGAATCGAGAGACACGCTCGTGGTCAGGAGAGACGCCCTGGATTTCAAACTCAATCTGAGAAAAATTAGCTGAACAGCACGCAGCAGCTCAAACGGATTGACACCCCTTTATATCAAAATCTGATCCCAGGTCTCTTATACAAACATTCCCATTGTTGGTGCAGACGGGACTTGGATACAAATACAACTTTTTCTTAAACTCTCCAGAAGTGTTCTAAAGATCAAAACATTGTTACCCTTTTTGCTTGTCAGTGCTGTTTCTCTTACTAATAGCTTGTATTATTGTATCATAAGGTGATAAACAGCCTGATGTTACCTCTTTACTCGCAGTTAAGGTTATACAACTTAAAAACATGCGCATGTATGAGGGAGTCATGGTTGGAGTCGGAGTCGGGGGGTAGTCAGAGGTTTGGGAAATTGACGAGTCGGAGTTGGGGATTTGGCTTGCTGACTCCACAGCCCTTGTTTTTTTTTCAGCATCAGGCCATGAAAATGGGGGAGGGGGAGGGGAGGCGCATAAATGTCATGCTAGCTTTAGACCTCAACAGGTTGATAAGATTACAGCGATACCCAATTTGTGTATGTATGTATGTGTCTGTGCCGTAGTCTTGAGAGCCATAACTTTATTTTTCTGTGTACGGAGCTGTATAGCAGCTTATGTTTTTCGGGATGAGTTGATGTTTTTATTGTTATGTTATCATTTTTGGAGGGCCAGGACTTTTTGATCACTTTTAATTCTGTTTTTTGAAAGGCAAGGTGAAGAAAACACTGCAATCCTAGTAGTGTTTATTTTTAACAATGCTCGCCATGCAGTATCTGTGACAAGTTAGTTATACTCCCTGGGGCGAGACTGTTATGATGATACCCAGTTTATATAGTGTTTTTTTTTTTTGTTTTTTTTTTTAAGAGTGTATTTATTGTGTAAAACAATATTTATGCTCGGCTAATCTTCTGAGAGCTCATCATAACTTTTTTATTTTTCCGTATACAGAGACTTTTTTTGCGGGATGAACTTACGTTTTAGATGGCAGCACTTGGACGTTTATGAGTTTTTGATCGCTTTTTTATTTTTTTACGGCGTTCCCCATATGGGTTAATTAATGTGACCTATTTATAGGGTGGGTCGTTATGCATGTGGCGATACCAAATATGGGTACTTTATTTTTTATCTTTTTTGGAGCGGTTGGCGTTTGTAAAGGGGGAAAAGGGCGGTGTACGTGTTTTTATTTTATTTTTCGGGTTTGTGTTTTACTTTTTCCACTTTTCCCCATAGGGGGATTGTATGGGCGATATTCAAATCGCTCATACAAGAGGAGACGTGTACACAGCATTACCGTTGTGTACTGGTCTCCATGGTGACTGTCACTCACCATGCCCACAATGCATTGCGGGTATAGTTGGCATCCAGCCTGTCAGGTTAGATCAGTGAGCGGCGTCTGCGCAAGTAAACAATGGAGGTTCGAATCGTATGGTTTCTCATTATATAGTAAATATCCTTAATTTTACTGAAACGGGAATGTTTATTTTGGATATTTGATTTTTGTTCCCCTCTGTATCAGGAAACCATTGTAAAAGTGTATTAGTCTCCTCATACTGTTTCCTTTAAGTGTGCTGTTTTTCACTGCGGCAACCCATATTCACTTATCCTTCTATTTAGGTCAGTCAGTCTGTTTTAGCTGGCAACAGATAACAATATCAGAGGAGGCTTGCTGAGGAGGGAAGAAAAGAGACTATTTCAGGGAACTGGAACACTTCCACCAACCTGTTTTAAACTATATTGTCGCGTTTCCAAAATAGCTGTCTTGAAGTCAATTCTATTCAATTCAAGTCTGACTATACTTTTTTTTTTTTTCTTTTCTATTTTGTAGTGGTTATATAAATACAGGGATTTCTGAAGCAGGTCAGATTGTTATCATGCAGCTTGGAGACAGCAGAGTAGTTTCAGTGATGTTCATGTGTACTGTTCCTTTTTTTATAATAACTAATTTGCTTACTTGCTGGTAAGTTATTATACTTTTTTAGAATGTTTCATTTTTTTTTCCTCTCCTCTAGCTTGTTTTAATATATTTATATCAATTGGGGAACATAAAGCTTTGAACATTAGTGTTAAAGCCATCAGAAGGGAGTTTGGGGAGGGGGGGTGGGGTTGTGTTTTGGTTTAAAAAATAAATTCCTGAAAAATGTATTTTTTATTTCGACAATCATATCAAATATAGTCCTTTTCTAGCTGCGAGAGAACTTTCATATGGCAGGAAAGAGCAATCTTGCTTTTCTTCAGCTGCTACTTATTTCTACATATTATTTCATTACAAGTTGTAGGTAATGACATCATGATTGCTTTATTGTTTCATCCACAAGGATATTTAAGAAGATTGTAGACCGTGAGCAATACAGGAAAGTAAAATAGGGTAATCTTCACACTTAACAGGTTATTGCTGATAATATTTACATTTCTCAGACCAGAGCCGGCCAGAAAGGACCATCAAGCAATATCTCCATCCATGTACAGTGTGTTGCAAAAGTATTCATGTCCCTTGAACTATTCCTCATTTTTAAACATTCAGCCATAAACAAGTCTATTTTATTTAGATATTTTTTTTGATTGAGTATTTGTGAAACACAAAGAAAATGGTGCATGCTTTTCAAAATCTTTTGCAAATTAAAAATTGTGGCGTATATATATATTCAGCCCCCTATACTCTGATATCCATAAAAAAAATACAGTGTGACCAGTTGTCTTTATAAGTCACCTATTTAGTAAATAGAGTACACCCGTTTTAATTTAGGTTTTTTCACAAGGAATTGCGGCAATTTTGCTGCGTATTGCGCTCTAAAGGGCGGAGCGCCCGCGTTTTAGTAATCCCTGTTTGGTTTTGCCTCCCCTCCCCGCCCCTTTCCCTTTTCGGTTGTATTGTACGCACGGGGAGATGAATGTCATGTCAGAAATGACGGTCCATGAGGCCGGTGGGGTAAATACATATGCACGCCGCACTTTTTGCAAATTAAAAAAGTGAAAAGCCCTACTCTTCTTTTTTTTTTTTTTTTTTTTTTTTTTTTTTAAACACTTAGTAAATACTTGCTACCTTGTGCTGTTCTAGAACATAAAATATCAATAAAACACATGTAAGTTTTTGGTTGTAACATGTATTCAAATAAAAAAAATTACAGTATAAAAACAAAATGGCAGGAAGAACCCTGTCATTTGTATCAAGTGTTACTATAAATATTTAAATCATAGATGCTAGATTTTCAAAACTTCAGGATTATTAGAATTCATGTTTGTCATGAAGTTGGTTGAATTCAACTTTTATTTTCTGAGTTGTCAATCTGCTCATTAGTTTTCCTACTTTGGACATAAATAATGGTGTAAGTAAAACGAAGTATTCTTCCCTGCCAGGGCAGCGAGACTATAGCACACAAGAGGTGGTGAAAACCTGGGAAAGCTTGTGCACACAAGCAGGACATAAGAACTGCTCTAGCTCACTAATTAATGCAGTGAGGATAACCCTTTAATTATTAAAGAGAGCCTATCACCTCCAGAGAAACCTCATGAAGTAATAGGAGACTAGAATACAAACACTTTCTCAAATATGCTTCATTAGGAAAATCAAAACATTTTACCTTTTTTAACTTTTTTTTTTTTTTTTTTTTATAAAACAAAAAACACTGGCCCTTTAAGACCGCTCTGAAGTCAGGCCAAGTCTGCACATAACAGCTTGATGGATCACTATATTGACAGCTGTGTCAAAGTAACTGCTTCAGAGCTGGAAGAGTCCACTATGAAAGAGGGAGCCAGGAAGTCTACATCCATGTGCACACTGGTAAACTCTAGGCTGCTATTTACGTGCTGGATATAACACTAGCAGCAGTGTAATGTAGATGCATGTAAACCCTGTCACACTATGTCCTCAGTGTGCTGTGCCTGCTGCACTGTATGTTGTAAGAGACTCGGATTACCGTGTACAAGCAGCTATACTCTCAACTCCCCCTGCACAGTTGGTATATCCCAACAGAAAGTATCCCTGCTACATAATGAGCTCTACTAAGAAAGTGAGACTAAAATCTATCGCCCTGTAAAACTGAGCTAAATTCTCTGGATTGCTAATGAAATGTTTTGGAAAATAGTCTTATAATTTCATCTACTGTTATATTTTGTGTGGAGGTGATGGGTACTCTTTAAAGGGGTTTTGCCCCGATCTTATTTCATCGCTCCTGCATCCAGCTCTTCAGCTGTGTGTGCTCAGAAGGGGGCGTGTATGATTTATTTGAACTGCATATCATGTGATCCAGCAGGATGACATCACCATGCCATTCCTCTCTCTAGTCAAAGAAAGGTCAGTTTATGTATAGAGTGTGAGTAGTTACAATGTGGCTCAGAGGCAAAATTTTTGCCTCCACACACAAGGGTCCTCGGTTCAAATCCCTGCAGAAACCAAACCTGTGCATTTGTTTTCTCTTTATCAATGCACATACCTGGTTAAGGTTTCTTTTTTCCCTTTTATTTATTTCCACTGTTTGACTAATTACTAAGGAAGTACAGAGGACGGGAGTAGAATGATAGCACCTGGGGTTTTAACACTCAGAGGAGAGTTGATGTCTGAGCATGTGCGAGCAGGACTGAGAAGCTCTCAGCCCTGGTCGTATCCCCTGGAGATGAGCTGTAAACAAAAGATCACTAAAGGAGCAGCTAAAACAAAAACAGTCCAGAATTTTTAATAATGGTGAAAATGTTTATTTAATTTACAAACTTCCCACGTCAATTTTACTTCATGGCAAAACCCCTTTAAGTAGTAAGATCCAATTATATGTAACACAAAATAAACATACTGTTACCTGGGTAGATCTTTTACAATTTTCATTTATTTGTAATTGCCATCTTACTTTGTGGTGTCGCCTCTTTCTTCCCCCTTCCCTCCTGCCTTGTTTCATTTTCTAATAATTATATATAATTTCTGTGTATTATTTATGGGCTTCCAAATTCTATTTTCCCTCTTTATAATATATGAAGAATGAATGGATGTTGTAAAGATGAAGCTCTTCCATACTTCCGAAAACTTTAAACTTTTTTTCTTTTTTTGCTTTGTTATAGAGGACTTCATTGCCTTAAGGAGGACTGCAGCCATGGAGAATGGACAGGAAATGCCAGAGCAACCGGTAATGCTTTTGTATATTTTTGTCAATCTTAATGAGCCTTTCCTTTAACCCTTTTATTGTCATTAATGGAGGTAATTTGCCGTGATCATTTCTGAAACTGACAAAGTATAGAGTTTACTTGTTAGTTTCCTTTTCGGGGGTTGTTTTTTTTTTTTTTTTTTTTTATTTATTTTTTGGTTTGTGTTTTTTCCCCCCCCCAATTTTTTTTTAAATTTTTTTTCCCCCCTGAATTGAAGATCATGAAAAAAGTAAACGGAGGGTACAAAAACGAGGGGGTTTAGACAATGTTTTGCATTGCTTGCTTTTACGTGTCATTTACCTGAGTGGGTTTCCTTTTGAAAAAACCTTTTTTATAACTTCAACTGTTGCATTGAGGGTAACGAGTACCCTGAAATATTGGTTCTCTGGTTTCATCCTACTAAAACCCCAAATATTTGCTTTCAACTAACAAACAGCTCAATTGGGTTTAAAGAGTACCTATCCCATTTTTAACTGAATTACAGATGAGATGCTTTTTTTAAAAAGGGGTTTTATCCTACAAAGATAGGTCTCAGATTTTGGGGACAGTAAAAAAAAGCCTTTTGTAATTGGGTGCATTACCTCTGTCACTTGGTTTTGGATATGAGCTCTTCGCAAATCTGTATTCTATTTCAGCTGTGCAGTCGGGAAAACGGGCCCATGCACTGTAATTGTCGACTGTTTCCATTCAGCTGTTGGGTACGCCCCCAGAAAGGAAAGGGCCCCTGGAAATGCCTCTGCGCTGTGATTTGGGTGCTGCACATCTTGTTTACTCCCCCCTGAGCTGTTAAAACCGAAAGTAAAACCACGGGCTGCTGTCTCTATACTCATCTCCCAGCTCTAGGGTGAATGATCTGAGTTATTACTGGCTGTTTAAGTCACAAATCCCCTCACATAACAGTGTTACATCCTCTGTTCCCTTCATATACCACAATCTTCTGCCTGATAACAGAGGGAGAGCAGGGGGGGAGGGCAGTGTCTGTTCCTCCATATTACACAATGATACAGTCTACTGTCTGGTAACAGAAGGGGAGGAGGAGAGAGCAGTGTGCTTCCTCACATGTCTCATCAGTTCAGGCTGTGAGTATAACTGGTTATAGCCCAGCAAGGAGCTTGTGGAGCCTGAAGGCTCTGCAGACACAAGAGAAGCATGCAGGAGGCTGCAGAGCTGTTTTCTCCAGACATCCTTCTGCTTCGGCTGCCTCACGCAGAATGATGATGTCACAGCTGCTGAGAGGGGAGACTCGCCTGCTGAGAGGGGAGACTGGCCCCTGGATTTCAAATTCAGTCTCATCAAATCAGCTCAAGAGCACAAACAGTTCAAACGATAACACCCCTTTAAGTCTTCTATTACTTCATAAGGTTCTCGAGCTCATAGGTCGTCTTTGAGTGTTGAAGGATTATTCAAGGTTTTGCTTTGTAGTTCTGTTTAACCCCTTAACGACCTTGGGCGTATGAGTACGTCCCCGGGCCCCTATGGGGCTTTGCAGGGGGTTCGCTCCGCTATCCTCCCGCACTGCTGCGGGGTGTTTGCGGCTAATCGCCGCTAACACCCGGCAGTAACAGTGCCGGCGGGTGGCTCCGCCCGCTGGCGCTGTTTTAACCCCTCAGGACCCGCGGGGAAAGATGGCCGCGGCGTCTGAATGAACGCCGATCGGGGGCCGCGCACCGATCGTTACGGTCATCGGCAGCTGCGCCGATCGACGGACCGGGCATGGTGGTGGGAAGCCTTGTGAAGGCTCCCGTCACTTAACCGGGGCCGGTTTGCCCCACTTCTGTCCGCAGAAGGAAAGGGGGGAAAAACCCGCCATCTTTGACACCCAAGGCTTGCCTATGCAAATGCTTAGGTTGTATTAACAATCGTGCCCCCTAGGGGGGTCAAGCACCACAGGGGGAAAAATGTTACATAAAAAAAATAAAATTAAAGTTTTAAAGTTAAAAAAAAGTATTAAAGTTCAAATCACCTCCCTTTCTTCCCATTTTACAAATAAAAATTCATTAAAAATAAAAGTTACACATTTGATATCACCGCGTCCGAAAAAGTCCGATCTATAAAAATAGAACATTTATACCGTACGCTGAACACCGTAGAAGAAAAAAAAATTCCAAACGCCAAATTTGCGTTTTTTGGTCATTTTACGTCACTCAAAAAATGGAATAAAAATTTATCAAAGTCGCATGCATTCCAAACTGCTAGCGATAAAAAGTACACTTCAGCCCGCAAAAAATGCCCCTCATGACGTCCGTAGGTGTTAGTACAAAAAAGTTATTGGTGCCAAATTTGGGCGCCGGGCGCAAATTTCAGAAAAAAAAATGTTTGGTTTTTTTTTTAATGGTACCAAAATACATAACGGAAACCCACATGTTTGGTATTGCCGTGTGCAACCTGTAAATACAGTTTCACATTTTATTTACTGAGTTTGGGAACGCCGTAAAGCAAACCCCGCAAACTGGCGAAATACATTTTTTTCACAATTTTCCACTTGGATTTTTTGCGGTTTCCAGTTATTTTTTTTTTAAGTATTGTGAATAACCATTAGAAAGTACGTTTGTCCGCAAAATAAAAGCCTTCGTGTCTATGTAGGTGAAAAATAAAAAATTTTTTGGCTTTCAGAAGGCGAGGAGGAAAACGAAGTTCACCAAAAAAAACCCGCCTTGTCCTTAAGGGTTTTAAGTGGGGAGTGCGGAAACTCAGTTTACAGCAGAGGAAGAATCTAACTTTTTGTTAGCTCTCTCTCTGTAGAGTCTGTAGGGACCCCAGAGGCAGCGGGTACGACCTTTTTGTTTATCACTCCCTCCTACATGAGAGGATATGTGCTCTTTTATTTTAGTAAAAGAAATAAACCGCAATATAAGGGTCATGTATTTAAAACTACTTGACTTTACAGGTGTTTCTGCTTTTTGAAATCAAAGTTTCCACGTCTTCGAAAAAATGCAAAACTGAAAGTCTGACACCAAGGCATCCATAAAGTGTTCGGTAGCATTTTCACAATGACGTGTCTAATTTCAGAAAATATATGCAGTGGTGAAACTCCTTGTTGATCAATGGAAAGATATCGGATCCAATTGATTTTTTTTCAGAGGAACCGTACAGGGTTGCCCACTGTCTCCATTACTATTCAATTTAGCATTAGGCCCCCTGTTGTACCACCTTCATCCGTCGTGCCCCTGAGGAGTTTGGTTAAATTTGGTGGCCAATAGGAGATCGCGGTGATGTCTTTTGGTTCTTCGTGATCCATTCAAGACGCTGCCGTGAGTTTTGTGAATTCTGCAAGAGGTTGGGAACATGTCAGGCTACATATAACACAAGAGACCTTGTTGCTAAAGGGGCGTGAGACCTTTGGGTTTCCTTGGCTTACCCTTCGGTGGGTTAAACAGTGGATACCATACATTGGTAAAATAAGTTTTTTGAACTGGCAATTTTGCAAGTTTTTCCATCTTCAAAGAATGGAGAAATCTGTGGGGTGTTTTTATTTTTATTTTTTATATATAACTAGTTTTTACTTGATTTTCACAAAAGCCACGACTAAGGGAGATGTTGTTCTCTAAACGCGTCAACCTGTCCATCTGTGTTTTACCTGCTTAAAGGTCTGATGTAAGCAATCTAACTTTTGGCTGTCTTCATGTGAATTATAACCTTTTGGACTATGTTGTTTTAACAAAGTTGGAATAAGTTCAAACGTTTTATATCTCTTCATGCACTTGGAGCTGGTCTGCTACTTTATAATTTCACAAATTAAATACAAAGTACAACAATTTTTTGACACTGCATAAAAGTTCTTTACAATATCTTGTACATTGCAGTAGCGCAAGCATCCTACATATTTCCTAGTACCTGTTGAGATGCATATAAGAATATGGTTTCAACTTCCGCATTGGAAAATACCCCATACTAAGAGATAATTCAACGAGATAAAAAGTCACTGCAGTTAAAATAGGCTGCCATAAGTGAAGTCCCATTATCTACCCATTCATGTCCTGCCTAGCTCAGAACTGCTCACTGATCTCTTGTGACTCCGAAATTTCTAATCGTCCCAAAGTGCCCGTTTAGTTTTTCCTTTAAATACATTCCCGTGTCTGCAAACGGTATCGTAGTTGATTAATCTTCATATCTGACAAGAAATTTAGAATAAAAGACTTCCACTTTGAGAAGAATTTCTTTGTTCGGGAGCCTCTCTTCCTTCATATGGAAAGATTGGAGGTGGAAAGGATAACTTTGGCCTGTCTTATTATCTCTCCAGAAGTGGTACAAACAAGTTCAAGCCTATAATTTTTATCGTAGGTAAACTTCAACTGTGAGAGACAGAATCTAAAAAAAAAAATCCTGAAAATCACATTGTATGATTTTTAAATAATTTATTTGCATTTTATTGCATGAAGTAAGTATTTGATCACCTACCAACCAGCAAGAATTCTGCCTCTCACAGACCAGTTATTTTTCTTTAAGAAGCCCTCCTACTCTTATTTCCTGTATTAATTGCACCTGTTTGAACTCATTACCTGTATAAAAGACACCTGTCACACACTCACTCACACTCCAACCTCTCCACCATGACTAAGACCAAAGAGCTGTCTAAGGATACCAGGGACAAAATTGTAGACCTGCACAAGGCTGGTATGGGCTATAGGGCAGTAGGCAAGCAGCTTGGTGAGAAGGCAACAACTGTTGACACAATTATTAGAAATTGGAAGAAACACAAGATGACTGTCAATCTTTCTTGGTCTGGGGCTCCATGCAAAATATGGCCTTGTGGGGTAAGGATGATTCTGTGAGAGGTCAGGAATTGGTCAAGAACTTCACGGGAGGACCTGGTCGATGACCCGAATAGAACTGGGACCACAGTCTGAAAGATTACCATCCTCCTCGTCAAAACAGCACATGTCCAGGCCCGTTTGACAAAGACCATCTGGGTGATCCAGAAGAAGCATGGGAGACGGTCATGTGGTCAGATGAAACCAAAATAGAACCATTTTGCTATCAACTGCACTCGCCGTGGAAGAACCCCAAGAACAACCCAAAGAATACTATCCCAACCATGAAGCATGTTGGTGGAAACATCATACTTTCGGGGTGCTTTTCTTCAAAGGGGACAAGACCAGTGAAACAAATGTTTGGCAAACAACCTCCATCCCTCAGTAAGAGCATTGAAGATGGGTCATGGCTGGGTCTTCCAGCATAGTTACATAGTTTGTAAGGCCGAAAAAAAGACAGGTGTCCATCTAGTTCAGCCTATTGTGCTATAGGCAACCCTCCACTCCCACCAATGAGGTAGAAGTCAATTGTCCTCATTTTAGGGAAAAGAAATTCCATCCCAACTCCCAGGGGTGTGAAATCAGTAAGCCAAAGCTCTGACTCTCACTCCCTCATACGTGGTGTATGTTTAAGTGATCACTTTACTGTAATAAAAATTTGGTAACATCCAGCCCAGAGGCTCATTCGAGATTTTCTTCATTCCTGCTCCTTAGCTAAGCTCCCCCCAGAGGCACACCTGTGGAGCTGGAAGAATTGTTGGGTGTTCTGAGGGACCTCCCTTTGGGTAAAGCGCCTGGCCCGGATGGCCTACACTATAGGTATTTCAAAACTTTCTCTAACGTTTTAGCCCCCCACATGCTCGCTCTCTTCAATTCCTTCTTGAGGGGTCACCCAATTCCGAGCTCCATGTCACATTCTCACCTCACTCTCATCCATAAGGCGGGTAAGGACCGGGCGGATAGTGCGAGTTACAGGCCCATAGCTCTCCTGAACTCGGACATTAAAATATTCACTAAATTATTAACCAATAGGTTGGGGGTCTGGCTGCCCCAGCTGATCAATAAGGACCAGGTGGGTTTTGTCCCCTGTCGTCAAGGAGGGGATAATACTAGACGAACTATCGATCTGATTGACATCTTGAACGCTCGCTCGGAGCAGGCTCTCATCCTTAGCCTAGATGCAGAGAAGGCCTTTGATCGGCTGGGGTGGCCATTCCTGTTTGAGACCTTGAAGACTATGGGTTTTGGTGGGCCCTTCATGAAGGCCATTAGGAGCCTCTACTCGACCCCATCAGCAGCAGTTAAATTACCACATCACACTTCAGAGCCCTTCCAGATTAGAAATGGAACTAGACAGGGTTGTCCCCTATCCCCTTTCCTTTTTGCTCTATGTATTGAGCCCCTGGCAGCTGCCATTAGGCTCGATCCAGATATGAGGGGGGTTCAGGTGAAGGATAGGGAGTTTAAACTTTCACTGTTCGCAGATGACATCCTGCTGACTCTAACCAACTTACATATCTCACTTCCGGCCCTACATTCTTTGTTGGAACGTTTCAGTTGTTTGTCCGGGTATAAGGTAAATGCTACAAAAACTGAGGCTCTTCCTATTAATCTTCCACCTGAAGTCCTATCATCCCTTAGGGGTAACTTCCCGTATCAATGGCAGTCCCAATCCCTTAGGTACTTGGGCACTCATATAACAAATAGCTACAACTCCCTCTATCAGGCTACCTTCCCCTCACTGTTCAGGGTGATACGTTCATTTCTCCAGAAATGGAATTCCTTGCCCATCTCCTTTTTTGGGAGAATAAATACGGTCAAGACGTCTATACTACCTAGACTCTTATACCTGATTGAAACCCTCCCTGTGGTGGTGCCTTTGAGGGAGCTTAAGTCCTTGCAGGCGGCTTGTTTACGCTTTTTTTGGGCGCAAGGGAGACACAGAGTAGCTAAAAAGATTATGATGGCAAAGTAAAAAAAAGGGGGGGGGGAAAGGGTTTGGGGGCCCAAACCCTGATCCAATTACTACTGGGCAAACCCCTCTCCCCCTTTTTCCCGGCGGGTAAAGCCTTAGTTCTTATCGAAATGGATGGGGTGGAGAAGTTTGGGATGGCTCCCCCCCCCCCCTAAGGGCCTTTCCCCTCTGGCACCCCCGATCCATTTCGGGGGGGAAATGAATTTTTTGGGGCCCCAATTTAGGTCCCATTCAGAAAAGGGCCCAATTTGCAAGGATAGTTTTTAAATTTGGGCCTCCCCCGGCCTCCCCCATGACCTAATTTATTTGCACCCCGCTTTTGCCAAACAAGCTCTCGGGTTTTTTGCTCGCCATTTTTGGGGGCCCGGGTCTATTCCGTTTTGGATTTTTGGCTCGGGCCCAGAGCTAGGAAGTTAGGGCCCCTTTTGAGGTACTGCAGGGGGAAATTTTCGACCTCCCGCAAATTTTGGGGGTTTTCCATACCTTCAGTTTTCCCCAACCCTCCTTTTCCCCTTTTTAAGGGAAAAGACCACTTTACCCCCTCCCCCCCCCTTTTTTAAATTCTCTGCGGGGCGGGGTTACAGCAAAGAAGGGATTGTTTCCTCAATTTACTCTTTCCCTGGGAAACCCCCCAAATGCGAGCTTACGATCAAAAGTATATGGAAAAGGGGGAGAGGATTTGGGGTTTGACCGACCCCTCACCCCAAGGGTGGCGTCCTTGGAAAGCAGGGGAAACAAATCATGCCCTGTTCCCCCAAAAGGGGAAAAAACCTTTGTAAAGGGTTTCCCTTTTCTTTTGGTACCACAACCCGATCTGTTGCAAAAATTTGGTTTCCCGAAAAATTCTTATTTGGGTTGTGTAAGGTCTTTAAAAGAAAACAAGGGAAATTTTCTGTTCCCACTCCGGTATTTTCCAAATTTCAGTGTTTTAAAGTGAAAGGGGCCCCGGCCCCTTTTAAAAGAAAAAAGCCAGACCCGTTGTTTTCCCAATCTTACCCTTCACAACTATCTTTTTTTCGGGCGGAAAACCCATATTTTATTTTAGTAGAAAAAAGGGGGCGTGGGCGCAGGGCGCAGTGGGACACCCCCCAAGGGAAGGGGTTTGAGCACAAATTTTCCTTATTGGTTAAAAAAGCGTTGCCAGGCAGATGTAACAGCCATTTCTTCTTGGGCATTTTAGTCGAAAATCATTTTGTTTTGTTGGCAATAAAAATATAACACGTGGAAATCGCGGCCATTTTGAATGCCTCAATTCTGACAGTAAATCGTCCTAAAAAGGGATTTTGGATATCTGTATGCTCTTATAAGGAGGAAAGCGTGGTATTTTTTTTATAAACAAACTTAAAGTTTAAAATTAAAAACCCCCATGAAACACATATTTAGCTTTTAAAACCCCACTTTTCCCCCCCCTAAAATGCCCAAGTTTCCCCCCTATACCCCAAACCAATTTACATAGATTTACCCTTTTGGGAAAACTGCTCACACCCGGGGGAAAGGGGGGTTTTGGGGAAATTTCTTTTTTGGGGTGCCAGAGAGCCATTTCTATCAAAAAAAACTCTCTGTCCCCCTCTTACTAACCTCCCTTTCAAATGGGAGGCCCAAATTTCTGACCCTAAATTAATTGTTTCATTCTGTGTTTTTTTTTTTTGGTTTCCCACCCAAAAAAAATATGGTTTTCCCTTTTTGCTCTCCCCCCAGAACCCCAAACCAACACGCAAGGATATACAAGAGATCATTTTGGGGTGGGGCCCCTTTTCCCCGTGGGGGAGGCGTGGACCCGGGTTTGGTTTCCCCTTTAGTTTGCCCGCGTCGGGGTATCAAAACCACTGTAAAATGGCCCCTTCAAATCTGGGTTTAAAGGAAATTTTTTCCCTGTTGTGTTTTTTCCCATACACTCGATCCCCGGGTTTTAAAAGCCCTTTTGGAAAATTTTCACCTGTAGATTCTGGAAGAAAAGCAGAAACTGCAGCATGAAAATTAGTCAACTTTTTTGGGGAAAAATTAAATCAAAAAAATTGAACAGTTTTATCAGTACTCTCACTAAAACCTCCTGCCCCTAATTTCAAAAAAGGGTTGGGGGTTTTACCAAAAAACAGAATTTAAGGGGGGGGTGGGCCCCATGTTTTCCCCTGTGGAGTGTGCTAAAAGGGTACAAAAATTTTTGGGGAAAGAATTCTGCCCAAAAAAAGGGGGAACACTGGTAAATTTTTTAAAGAGTTTGTTCTTAAAGCTTTACCTTTTATTTTCTCTATTTTCGCAGATTTTGGGGGAGGGTTTCGGGCGTGTGGGGGCCCCCAAATTTTACCCCAAACATGTTCCATAATTCTCGGAAAACCGAGGAAAGAAATGCTGGGCCCCGGGCCCCGACTCAAACACCTGAGGGTTTCCCCCAAATCGAAAAGCTATTTCGTACTCAACTTTTTTGGGCCGTTCCCTTTGGAGGTAAAGTTGGTCACTGGGTATGCTTCTGGGCCACCCTTGAAAAAACATGTCCACTCCATTTAAGACATTTGTTTTTTTCCCACCCCTTTGGCATCGGGAGGGTGGTCCATTTGGGAACCTTTGGGAAAGGGGATATTCTGGCTTTCGCCTTTTTGCTGAAAGGAACTTGAGCTGAAAGGTTTTTTGGGTTGCAGGTGGCACAGATGAAAAAGGCTTGTTTTGGTTGGCTGCAATATGGAGCTGTTTACCGGGGGCCAAAATTTAAGTTTGCACTTTGGCCCAAATCTTTGGTTTTTCTTTCCCTGTGATTGGGCCCATGCCGCAATGGGCGGGGTACATTCCGCCTAGGGGGGGGCAAACAATCCCATTGTTTTTCCCTTTAGGTTTCCCGCACAGAAAGCCCCCTTCCCCCTTTTCCATTGCGGTTTCTCCTTGGCAGGGCCCATTTGTTTTTTTCTTAAACCCCCGGGTTCATGGGCCCCTTTCCCTGGTTTCCATTCTTCCCCCCCGGTTGGGGTTTCGGGTTCCTGACCCCTTGTTAAAACCTCTTTCGAGCTTTTGGTGTTTCCCCCAAAATGGGAGAAACCCTTCCTGACCCCAGCCCTTGGATGACACGGCGCCTAGGGCCGCTGTCTTGGCTGCTTGGCGCGGTAGGGGTTTCCCCCTGGCTTCCCTGCTTTTGGGTTTAAAAAACCGTGACCTTGACTTTCAGGACTGCTATTTTGGGGTTGGCAGTTAAAGGGGCGGCAGTAGGGACTTTTTTGAAACTGCATTTTTCCACAGGGGTTTCCGGGGTGCTGTGATGAACCCCTCTATTCTTCCGGATTGTCCAAAGTCGGGGGCGTTTCCCGTTGGGCATATCTGGGGGTCAGTCCATATTTTTCGCGTTTTGCCTTCCCCCCATTTTGCGGGGCCCCCTTCCAGAGCTTGTATTTTCGCAACTTGAGCTGAGAAGTGCGGGGGCAGTTTCTTTGCCCTGAGGGGGAAAAAATTTTTTCCCCTCTTTTGTGGTTAAGCAAATCCTGTATGAAAAAATCTGTCTTTTAGTAGAATTAAAATTTTAACCATCCCCGTCCACAGGTTGAGATCCCCTTTGGGAATTTCTTCAAATCACCACGGGGGCGGTGATGTGATTTCTTTTGCCCGTTTTCAAGGGGGAAAACAAAGGTTTTATGATCTTTTTTTCCCCTTTCCCTTTTCAACCCTCATCTTTATCCCCCCGCGCCGTGGAAGAAGAGTGGCCCGGGTTCAGAAAAAGTGCACCGATTGAAAAAACACCCTTGGAGGGGCAGCATTTAAAAAGCCCCTGGAAGCGTAAAAATGGCGTTGGAAAGAGAAACCCTTTCTTCCGGGAAAAGGGTTTTAGTAGGGTGCAGGGAAAGGTTCCCCCCCCCCCCCCCTGGGGGGCCTGAATAATTACATTTATGTCCCAGGACGATGTTTTGCGGTCTTATCCAGTAAAATTTTGCCGGCGTTTACAGCCTTTAAGCAGTTGGGCCCCTGGGGAAAAGACAACTGGATCCAAAGTGCTGAATGTATCCCCAAAGGGCGTTGTTTTCCCCCCGCATGGTTTTTGAGTGGGGGGCTCCCGAAGGCGGGTCTGTGCTCCTTTGGGTGGGGCCCCAGGGAAGGGGGGGGGGGGGGGGGGGGGGGCCCCCGTGGCCGGGCTTTATCTCTCCTGCGGGGGGGGGGGGTGGGACCCTAAAAGTACTGCCCCCGGGAGGTGACAGAGGATTAGGGGCCAACATTGGGGGGGTTCAGGCCCTGCCCCTGGGGGGCGTTTTCGGGCAGCACCAAAAGACCTAAAAAGTTTTTTCTACCCAGTAGGGGGTTTTTTCTTTTCATACTTTACAGGCCAAACCCCTTTCCCGGGCCAAAACGGGCGGCCCTTATTTTGGGGGGGGCGCGCTTGGACGGGGGGCGGCCCATCTTAAAAACACAAACTCTCATCGGGCATTTCCCTGTAATTACAAAAATTTTTAGCGCTCCTTTTAAAAATCCCGTACCCCCAACTTCAAAACTTTTTTTCTTTTGCATCCCCCCGCAAAATCTCAAATGAGCCTGTGCCTTGTCTAACCAACCCTTTTTAACCCCAAATTTTCCTCGATACTCTTCTATGATTTTTTTGTCAATTTGTCGGGTTTAGCCGTCCCCCTCTAGACAAACCACAAGTTTTTACTTTTTTCCCCAGCATGGTTTAAAATTTCTTCTTCCCTTTTTTCCAGCAAAATAATTTTCCCCGGCAAATCTCAAACTTCTTTCTGGGGAACTTATGTTTCGTTTAAAAAATGTGAAACATGTTTTTAACTTCCTCTTTCCTCTGTTCCCTTGTTTAAAAACTACCCCAAAATGTGGCCACCCCCTTGTGCCCGAGTCACAAATCTTCATTTTGCGAACTCTATCAAAAATAAAAAGTCCCCTAACCTACCAAAACAATATCCCGTTCCCCCGCGTCACAGTAAATTACCTACTATAAAGGACTGCCTCCCCCCGATCCAACCCCCCAAACCCCCCTATTGGAAAAAACTTTGACTCCGCCCCACGCAGGTGCTAATCGGGACCCGCGTCCTGCCTTTATAATAAACAGGGGAAAAGAGCCACTTTTTCTAAAAGACTGCCGGGGGCAAAATTTAGCAATTGCTACAGAACCATACCGGGGGAACAGACTCAGTGACTTACTGACCTGCCGTTTAACCCAGCAGTCACTACAATGGTTTGGGGACGTCTTACTTTTTCCCCTTTTTAATATAACAGTCACTTTATTCTGCCACCCACATCAGACCAGGACAACAAATACAACCAGAAAAAACATCAAATGGCCAAGGGCAGTAAAAAATACTAAAAAAAGTATCAACTTACCGTGCTCGGAGGCTGCATCCTTTGAGCTCCCCCGGGTTTTTCACTTGCAGTCCTTTTTTAGGGTCTGGGGGGGTTCTGGATCTGGAGTCCGTCCATCTGGATGTGCCAAATTGTCAAGGTCGTAAAGCGACAATGGATTTTCTGTTCCCACCCGGTACTCCAAATCAGTGTTTTAAGTGCACGGGCCGGCCATGAAAGAGCCGACACGTTCTTCGTTTAAAATCTTATCCATGCACTACTATCTTTAATTCAGGGCGGTACCCATATTTATACGAGTAGAAAAAAGGGGGCGTGGGCGCATGCGCAGTGGGAACAGTCCCATAGGAAGGGGTTGAGCACAAAGTTCTCTATTGGTTCAAAGTCGTTGCCAGGCAGATGTAACAGCCAGTGCTTCTTGGGACATGTAGTTGAAACTCAGTTCCCTTGTTGCAGGATATACACGTGGAATCGCGGCCATTTTGAATGCCTCAATTCTGCACAGTCATACGTCCTCAAATGGATATATGGATACTGTATGATCTTATAAGGAGGAAAGCTTGGTATTTTCTTATAAAACAAACTTAGTTTTATTGAAACACACATGTACACATATTAGCATTAACCCCCCACAGTTGGAGATCCCGGGCATACTATTAGGGACCCTTCCGCACATTTTCTGGGACTGCCCGGGGGTGAAACCTTTCTGGGAACAGGTTGGAGGTCTTTTGAGGGAAGTTCTGGGGGTGGAAATCCAGTTGGACCCCTTGGTATACTTACTCAGCGGCCCAGTCCAGAATCTCCCTAGGGACATGGCTAGGTTCATGTTACATGTGCTAACGGCTGCTAGGTGCTTGATTGCGGCAAGATGGAAGCAGGCCGTTCCCCCTAGTAGGGCGGATCTGATACATAAACTGAGGGAGATATGTCGAATGGAGCAATTAATAGCCTCTCTTCATGACAAGCTGGACCTTTTTGATAAAACCTGGTCCGCCTGGGATACCTACTGGGCAGTGAACCCAATCTAAGCGGTTTGACTAATTCTGGGTGACTACCAATGTCGGTCCCACCCCCTCCCTCTCCCCCTTTTTTCTTCCTTCGTCGTATTTGTCGTCCGTTTATTATTTTTGTCTTGTCTTAGAGTTTTGTCCAAAGTTCTTTAGCACTTTGCAGGATCATAATCCTTTGCCAATGCAGGGTCTACTATGAATTTAGACCTGGACTCCTTGCGTCTTTCTTTTGACCTACTTGTCTTTTACTATGCTGTTTTTGGCTATTATCTGCTGATGTAATCTGTTTTATACAGTTGTTACTTGTTTGCATACAAAAAAAATATAATAAGTTTTCAGTTTAAAAAAAAATAAAAATTTGGCAACATCAGACTTTGATCACCTTATGATACAATAAGCAAGCTATTTAGGTAGAAGTAAAATGGTAACAATGTTTTGATCTTTTGGATTGGATTGAGGTCTGGGGGGCTGTGTGGGTTGATCCCATGAATTTTGCTTCATTGTCATTTGAACCATTTCTTCTCCAACCTTGATGTATGCTTCAGGTCGCTGTCCTGCTTTAACACGGTCATTTTTGTACCTATAGTACTAGTGTATGAAGTAACTCATAAGTATTTTCGCTCACCACCATAGGCATATGTTGAAAAACTGGGTGTAGTCCAATAAGCGGTGCACAGACACCCCCAAGGATAAAATGGGCCAAATCGAGAAGATCTCCTTAATGAAAAAATGTCTCCAGCTCCAAGTATAAAAGTATAAATTTTATTGAAAAAACATTTTAAAAAACTTCAGTCATGACTTAGTAGTTTTTTCAATAAAATGTATACTATTCTACTTGGAGCTGGAGATCTCATCTTGTAGGACACGCACATATAACTCAGCATTGAGATCATCATTGATCCTGGTCAAGTATCCAGCATCTTTGGCTGTGAAACAATCCCATATCATCAGGCTTTCTACACCAAACCATTTGCCCCCATCAGGTGATTTGGAGAGATGAGATGAAAGTCAATAGACCGGCCTCTGTTTCCAGTCTTCCACTTTTTTCCACTCGAGCCAATGCTTCTTATGACGGGATTAAAGTCGAGGCTTCTTCAACTTTTTCAGCGCCATCATCCCAGACTTGTCTAATACGCATTGCTTGCATGGAAGTCTGTGATCTAAATATTACAGAGCATGTGAGCCATCTCTACTGTCGTTTGTTACCCCAGAACTGATTAGACCTTTTAATAAGCCGACTTGTTGACTCTGATATTTTGCCTGGACATCCACCTCTTTGCTTTTAAATGTATGGATGGACTTCATTTCACATTTTTCCAACTGTCGTGATCTAAAATGAGGCAGTTGGGTAATTTTCTTGGCCCAGAGACGCTATTGATGAGCTGGATGATGCTGTTTTCTTTTTTTCTTGGGAAATCATCTTCATGGCTGCTTCTTGATTCGAACCAGTGACCTTTCGCTTGGAAATCAACCTAATAACACTCTGAGCTATTAGGGAATGTGAGAACAGGCTGTGATTTGTAGTAACAAGAAGAAAAAGATTGTTCACCACTGGGTGCAAAACTGTAACAATGCAGTTACGTGAAAAGAATCTGCATAACTAAGCATATGCTAAATAGTTGCAGGTCAAATTTAGTTATGAGATTCCCAACGTTTTATAGAAAATTATCTTGGCTGGGTCCTGTTCAAAACTGTAGTGGATGGTGAGATATGGAGTCTGAAAGTCAAAGTTCAAACCATTATTACCTTTTTGCTTCTCAGTGTAAATATATTTATTGGATACAACTTTAAAACACAAAAATCTTTAAATTGTAAATGTGCAAAACGCTGCAGTAAGTTGTCGACAAAAACTTACTGGATAACATTTTGTTCAGCAAGTCTGTGAATTTCTTCTGAGAAATGGTATTGCCTCCAATAGATCCTCCTTGATAGATGACCTCAAATCTGATCTCAATATTTCCAGGCTAGAGAACGGCCTCTCTACACTAACTTAGGTTGGTGACAAAGTGGTGACCACAGGGGTAATATCTCTAATGATTTCTGGGTATAAAGGAATTGCTTCATGCAAGAAGTAGTGAATCAAAAAACATGGTGGCGATGTAAGCCTTCACAAGGTTTCCGGCTGCTATGTTAAGTGATCTGGGCCCCGGGACCTCTCATTCATTTACACGCCACAGCGTCTTAAGGGTTAAACCGCGCAGGATGGGGGCTTAAACTGGCTGCTGTTAGCAACCATCACCTGCTGGCTGTGTAGCAGGATTGCAGCGCAAGCCCGCCACAAAGCCCTTTACCGACACTGGGGCGTAGGTTTACATCCAGTGTCCTTAGGGGTTAATGACCTTATAGAGGGAGTGTCAAAGAGAATTGGGCATATTACTGACCCCTGTGGTACCCTACTAGTAGCTGGAATCCAGTCAGAGGATGTACCATCAATCACCACCCTTTGTATTCTATCACTGAGCCTGTTACCCACTTGCAAACATTTTCCCCCAGTCCATGTATTCTCATTTTACTTACCAACCTTTTTTGTGACACAGTATCAAATGCTTCAGAAAAATTTAGATTTGACATCCAATGCCTTACCCTGATCCAATCTGGAACTAACATCCTCATAGAAGACGATGAGATAAGTTTGCCAGGGCTGATCTTCTATAAACCAATGCTGGAACAGTGTTATTTTACCTACAACAGAGGTTAACCTGACTGGCCTATAGTTTACAAGATCACTTTTTGACTATTGACACCACATTTGCTATGCACCAATCCTTTTGGACATACCCCGTTACTATATAGTCCATAAATAGTAAGAATAGGGGTCTGTCTAACACATTACTTACTTCCCTTAGGACTTGGGAGTGTATACCATCAGGACCTTGTGATTTGTCTATTTTCATCTAAAAGACTTAGCTGCACTTCCTGGGTTAGACGAGGAACATTTAAGGTGGAGTTTACCTCTTATCCCTCTGCCCATCAACAGGAAGGTCGTTTTCCTTAGTAAACATGGTAGAGAAAAAATTGTTTGATTTGCCTCTCGTCCTCACCCTCTACAATACCTCCCTCGCTACTTTTCAAAGGACCAACATATTTCAGTTTTAATCTTTTTTACTTTTAAAATAGTTAATATTGTGGGGTTAATTTTACTTTCTTTGGCAATACGCCAACTCAATGTAGCCCAGCAACCACCCCGAAACCTGAAAGATATGGAGACTATCTGTATGGAGGAGTGGGTAAATTTAAAATTGGGTTTTTTTTTTTTTTTTTATTCTGTCTCTCAGTTGATGTGTACTTAATATAAAAATTAGACATCTCCCTTGTTTGTAGGTGGGAAAACTTGCCAGTTGCCAGTCTATCAAGTGCTTATTTTCCCCACCGTACATGTGACCGTACATGATTTTTGTTTCATATTTAAAGAAGCCGTCCACTTCATATTAATTGTGATTGATATTCATGGATTATTTTTGTAATATACACGTATAAAATTCTGTTCCTCTTCTGTTGCATTGCGGTAGGCCCCTATCTAGAAAAAAATTCTCCAATCCACGTCCTTGACCTCAGTAATGGCTTCCATGAATGAACTGTATAGACTAAACATGTAATTCCTAACCACCTGACATTCAGTTAGTAACGAGGTTACAGGACATCTATGGGGTAACTGATAAGGGATAAGTAAAAATAATAATTTTTGGTAGTCCAGCAACTTATTCACTTTGTGTGTTCACTTATAGAACTCCTATCTGTCTAGGTGATGTCATGCTGTTACTAATGTTTCACAACACATAACTTTGTCACAAATATGAGATGAAGAGTAGACTATGCAACAGCTTCTCCATATACACAGACTGACACAAGTTGCTGATGTAGGTTGTAATAAAGGAAAAGTTCTACTACTGTTATCTGCAAGGCCGTGGAGTCGGAGTCGTTATAAAATGGACTGACTGCGACTCCCAAAATATATATAATTTGGTACAGTTCGATGCAGTGCCAAGAGCAAGAGGGATTGGGTCTTTCAAGTACTACTGCTCCTATATCTTCAGATGAGGAGTGTAATTGATGACATGGAGCAAGCAAAGCGTTATCGCAGAGGAAAAGATTCCGCTCCCATAGCAAACAGATTGACCAGATTTCAGCAAAACTTCTCACTTTCTTTCAAAGTAGTAGAATAGTTCAACCGTTCATCAGACCTGACTGTGCATGAAGCAATTCCTTTATACCCTGACATTGTTAGAGATGTTTCCCCTGTGGTCACCGCTTTGCCACCAACCCAAGTTAGTGTAGAGAGGCCGTTCTCTAGCCTGGAACTAATAAGATCAGATATGAGGTCATCTATGAAGGATCTGATGGAGGCAATACTATTTCTCCGTCATTTCTTTCAAAGACGGAGGCGACAGGCAGGAGTGAAACACGCAGCGGCGATCTCTCATGTGAACGCCGCTGCGTGTTCCTCATTGGCGGCAGTGATATTCACTGCTAATTGTTTAGATCCGTCTCTGGGTCCGTCCTGTCGGTCCCTGAGACGCATCTAAAAAGCGCATGTAACACGGAGTGAAAACACCGTGTGAACAAGCCCTAATTTGTTAGAAGTTATAACGTCAATGCTGTTTTTGCCTGCCTTAGTTATTCCCAGTGACCCCAGTAGTAGTCGTCATTATCCCTGTTGGGGGTGTCAGTCAGTTTTGCCCCAGCAGTCATAATTCTCATTATCGGCCCCGTTAGTCAGTGTCACCCCAATAAGTCCAAATCTAGTTTTCATCATTACCCCGGTCAGCGCCGTCACTCAGTGTCGCCCCCAATTATTCATGATTCTTCTTAATCATAACGGTCAGTGCTGCCAGTCAGCTTCACTCCGATAAGTCCTAATCTTCATCGTTCCGGTCAAGAAAAATGTGGTGTAAATTATGCTAAAATAAGAACGCAAAGTTTTAATTTTACCACCGGCTTTTCATCAATTCCTGTCCTGGAGAGTGGGCTCAAACTACTTGCTATACCCATAAATAAATAACTTTGAGGGTGTAGTTTTAAAATGGGGTCACTTCTGGGGATTTTACGTTGTTGTGCCATATGGCCAAGCAGCACACTGCTAAATGGTGGTATTTCTGAACACCGGAGAAATGAGGCAATCAATATTGGAGTTTTTTTTTGTTTTACATGTAGAAAGTATGTTCTATAAATGATGCATGCTTAAAAAAAAAAAATATATATATATATTTTTTACCATCCGGTTCTCATTAATAACTGCCTTGAAGAATGGGCCTAAGTACTCGGTTTTACTATTGATTAATACCTTGGGGTGTGTAGTTTTCAAAATGGGGTCCGTTCTGGAAGATTTCAATTGTACTAGTATTTAGGAGACTTCACAAATGAGATCTGGCACTCGGCAGCCATAAGGCAAAATCTGCACTCCAAATACCAAATAGCACTCCTTCCCTTCTAAGCCCTGCCATGTGCCCAAACATCACTTTACTGCCACATATAGATTATTGCCATACTTGGCAGATTGGGGTGCTTTTTCTTTGACATTCCTTGTGAAAATGACCAATTTCCAGCTGAAACTGCTTGTAATTAAAAATAAAATTTTTCATTTGTATGGCCCAATGCTAAAAATCTGTGAAACCTCTGTGGGGTTACCCCTAGATATATTCTTTGAGGGGTGTCTGCAGATGTGATATGGTGCCTAAAAATATCCTAATAAAAATCCTTTGTTTCCTCTTAGGGTATGTTCACACGTCGTATCTTAGATGCGTGTCTGGATCCGTGTTTCGGACCCAAAACGGCCCCAAACATTCATCTAACAGTGTGCAGTGTGATTGACATTACTTTCAATGTAAAACACGCATCGGCAATCAGATGAGTGATCGCCGATGTGTGTTTTGCATGCATCTTTCTGATGCGTCTTGGATCCGTTCAAAGAATTGTCATGTCAATTCTTGATCTGTTTAATGCAGCAGAAACTATATTTAAAGCTACAGGGCGCGTTAATGCTGCAGTCAAAACGCATCCAAATATGCAGCACACTTTGGGTGCATTTTACGCAGCACTTTTAAATACATTTTTCGTATCGAAAACTTATTAAAAAACGCCATGTGAACATACCCTTACTGCTTCAGCCAGCAGTTTTGACCTCTGACAGAGCCCCATTTTTCAAATCTGACATGTTTTCCCTTTTATATGAAAATGGACTTTCTGATACTTCTACCTATCCATGTGATTGTTTTCTCGTGACAAAATCTTGTGACGTTTTTTAAAAATTTTTTTTTTGCCAGTTTCAAAGTTCAAAAATTTCTGAACGTAAGACTGTTATACTACACAAAATAATTTAGAACGAGCAACTAACATATGTCTACTATACGTTGGCATAATTTTTTGAATGTTTTGGGGGGCAAAAAACCTTTTTATTTAAAAAAATTTTACGCTGTAGCTCCATCCTCTCGGGATTAGATTTTTAAATTCCCCAAACCGCAGCGTTTGGGTGAGCATGGATTTTCCATTTCACAACATTCCCTTTGGGCGAAAGTATTCACCCCTTTGAACTTATTTAATTTTTTGGGCCAAAATTTCAGCTTCAAACAAAAAGAATAAAATTTTTATTTTTTTTTTTTAAGAATAAACAACAAAGGGGGGACAAAATTTGGTGAAGTGAAATGAAATTTTTTTGGATATTTTTAAATTTTTTTTTAAAAAAAAAACAAAACCCCCCAAACCCTGAAAAATTTGGGGCGTGCAATTTTAAATTCACCCCCCTTTAAAAGGGTTAAAACTTTGTGGGCGCCCCCTTTTTGCTGCGTTACAGCTGCAAGCGCTTGGGGTATGTCTTTTTTCAGTTTTGCACTCAAGAGACGGGAAAATTCTCCCATTCTTCCCTTGGAAAACGCTGGAGCTCAGGAGTTGGAGGGAAAGACGTTTGTGAACAGCTTTTTTTCCAGCTTCTTTCCAACAGGTTCCCGTTTGGGGATCAGGCCCGGGACTGTGTTTGGGGGCCATTCTAACACCTGGATACGTTTATTTGTGAACCATTTCCATTTTTAGATTTTTCTTTATTTTGGGATCATTGTCTTGGTTTGGGAAAATTTAAAACTCCGCCCAGTCTCAGGGCTTTTGGGAGAAACCCAACGGGTTTTTTTCCAAAAGGTCCTGTATTTGGGTCCATCCATCCCTTTCCCCTCAATTTTTAAAACGTGTAGGGAAGAGTTTAAAACCCCCCCCGGCCCCCCGCCATAATCGCCAAGAGTATGGTTCAGTAATTTTTCCTGCAATCCACAATCACTTTTAGGTGGGGCTCTGAGTGTAAAAAACAAAATCCTTCAAAGTACGTGGAAAAGGGAGAATAAAGAAAACTCGGGGACCCACCATAAAGACGTTAAAAATTTTTTCCTTTATTTCGGCAAAATTTCCCCTGAAGGGGCAGACATAGGATGCGGTCCGTACACAGGCAACCGCTGTTTTGCGCTTACTCGCCCCTTCTTTTTCGGCCACTATGAGACCGGCGTGTCGACGCCCTTTTAAATTCCCGGGGTTTTAGATTTAAAGACATCCATAAACAACATCAACAAAAATAAACTTTAAAATTAAAATTTTTTTAAAAAATTTCATTACAAAAACGAAGAAAGGGGCAATTTCGATCATTTAAAACCTATCCCTTCCCCAAAGCCTCAGTTTTCAATATCCATTGAGCCCCCACATTGTAAAAGACGCGAAAATTTTATCCCACCCGTTCAAAACGAAAAACACCACTCTGTAAACCTGCAAAGCCCCAAACTCAGAAACATTGGTTTTTATTGGGTTTCCCTTTTCATGTTTTTAATAAAACTTTTGGGGATCCTTTCCCCTTTTTTAAGAGTAAATAGTTCCCTTATCTCTTAAAAAAGGGGTTTTAGGGTCTTCCCCAATAATAAAACCACATTTACACCCATAGCAAAAACCACAAAATCGACCGGCATGTGATAAACTGATTTCCCTTTAAAAAACCCGTTTCCCATTTTCAATTCTACACTCGGTCCATATTTTGCAAAATGACCCCCACTTTTTATATTTCCTTGTGGTATAGATTTCATCACCTATTTTTTTGATGTCCAATTTTACTCTTTCCCAAATTCATCTTTCAATTTCTACATCTTTAAATGATACTATTGGTGGAATTTCATTTTTTTTGTTGAAATTGGGTCATTTTGATCTAGTGGTGAAGCCCGTGAAAAGGGGGGGAAAATATTGTCACATGCATAGGGAAATTTACAGGGAAAATCCAATCGCCATGAATATCAAATACGATGGAAGTTACAAGGTGCCCCCTAGATAAATTTGGTAAAAACTAAAGGACTTTTTGAACACGGCTTTGAATAGTTTTTTTTGTCACAAAATTTGGGTAAAGAAACTTTTCCCAAAAAAACCCAACAAACCCGAACGGGTATTTTCTACCAAAAATACCAAGAATACAAAAACGACCCCCTGGTCAAATTTTGTGATTGTGGGGCTCTTTAAAACCGAACCCCTATCTCAATACTTGATTGGAATTTACGTCCGATGCTGCAAATACCCATCAACCATAATACTAAACATTTAAAAAAAAATTTTGGGAAAGTAAAAAGAATCTTGCCAGAGTTAGTATTCTACAATTATTTGTAAGTCTTTTAGGGATAAATTAGTGGGGTATCAGGAAAATTTAGGTCTATTTGGAAGGGGCAAAACTCAAGGCAGAATACATAATTTTGTTTTGCCGACTTTGAGTTGTTTTTGAACAAAAAGCTTTCCCCTTTTCCGGGATCAATGGTCCCTAAAACGCCCGGGAACCCGCGAGGGGAAACCCCGGTTGCGCCCACGTTCGAAAACTTTTTTTTGCGGGGGGGGGAAGGGGTAAATGTGAAGCCCCAAAAAACCCCTTTTAAAGTACATGTCGAATGGTCGAATTCACGCGAGTGGGGGTTTGATCGGGTCGGTCCCGAACAAAAATTTTATGATTTGTCGCTACCAATGTCAATGAGTGAATATGCAATCACATCGTTGTATGGAGATAAAAAAGTTGAAAATTTTTTTATGTGATAGTAAGTTGAAAGAGGTAAGGGTTAAAACGAAAGGGTTGAAAAAATACTGCAACTAATGGGACTTTTCAAAAAAATAGTTTTCACCCCCCCTATTCAAAAAAAGTTTACCATAGGTCAAATTATTAGATTAAAAGAAATAACAGTAATTTTGGGGCTTTGTAGAACAATTACAGAATTAAGAAAGGTTTTAGAGAGAAAGGATATAAGGAAAAAAAATTTTTCATGCATTTTTAGAAAAACAGCTGGTAAAGATGAGGAGAACTTTTAAAAATAAAGGGAGGCAAAAACAAAGACAAGATGACGAAGCATTTTTTTAAATTTGATATAATCCCCTAGCAGATAGAATAAAAAGACCATAAAAAGGGATTGGGATATTTTGCAAAATGACCCCAAAATTTCAACAAAAAAAAGAAATTTCCACCAATATTCATTTAAAAAAGTAGAAATCTGAAAGATGAATTGTAAAAAGTGGTTAGACATCCAAAAAATAACTGGTGGTGAAATCTATACCCCAAGAAACATAAATGTGGGGTTCTCATTTTGCAAATAATGGACACGATGTAAATTTAAGATGGGGGGAACGGTTTTGTAAGGGAAAACATTTATCACATCCGGGTTTATTTTGTGGTTTTCTATGTGGTGTAAATGTGGGTTTTATTTTATAGGAAGACCCAAAAGACCCCATTTAAGAAATAAGGGGGCTTTTTTTTCCCCTAAAAACGGGGAAAGGATCCCCACGTTTTTTTCAAAAACATGAAAGAGGAAAATAACAAAAATGTTTTCTGATTTACCTTTTTCAGGTTTTTCAGAGTGTTTTCTCCGATGAACGGAGTAGATAGACAAAAGGTCTTTTTCAAATTTTGGGGTCAATGGTATTTAGAACTGAGGCTTTTGGGGAAGGATAGGCTTAATGAGTAATGACCTTTCTTCGTTTTTGTAATGAAAATTTTTTTTAAAACCCATTTTTAAATATTAGATATCTGTTTTGTTCCCATGTTGATTTGGATTTTTCTTTGTGATCTGAAAACGGGAAGAAAAAGGGGGTTTTGGAAACCCGGTCTCAAGTGCCGGGGAAGAAGGGGCGAGAAAAGGGGCAAAAAAGCTTTTTGGGCCTGTGACACCGCTCCAAAGTCTGCCCCTTAGGGGAAATTTTGCCAAAATTTAAAGGAAAAAATTTTTTTAACCCGTCATTTTGGGGGAGTGCCGACCATAAATTTTTAAACCCCCCCATCTTCTCTGTCCCGGGCTGAAGAAAAGCGGCCCAAACCATGATGCTGCCACCTACCATTTTTTAAACAGGGGGGGTGTGATCGGGGTGAGAGCTTGTTTTTTAAAAACCCAAACTTATGTTTTGCATTGGGCCAAAAATTTGGATTTTGGTTCTCTGAGCAACCCCCTTCTTCCACATGTTTGGTGTCCCCCAGGTGGCTTGTGGAAAAATTTAAACAAGACTTTTTTTTGGAAACCCTTTTGAAAAATTGGCTTTTTCTTTCAACTTTTCCTTTAAAGGCCAGTTTTGTGCAGTGAAACAAAAGTTTTGTTGTCCTATGGACAAAACTCCCCCACCTCAGTTTGTAATCTCTGAAATTAAACCAGAGGGGTCAGGGGCCCTTGTGGCTGCTCTCTGATCAGTCTTCCCTTGTTTGAGATGAAATTAGAGGGACGGCCGGGTCCTGGTAGATTTGGTGGTCTGATAGCCTTCCATTTCAATATGATCGTTGCACGGGCTCCTTGGGATGTTTGAATTTTGGGGAAATCTTTTTGATCCAAAACCCAGTTTTTAAACTTCTCCACAACAGTATCACGGACCTCCCTGGCCCTTCCTTGGTCTTCATGATGCTCTCTGCGCTTTAAAAAAACCCCCTGAAAACTATCACAGAGCGGGTTTGAAATTTATACGGAGACTTAAATTACAAAACAGTGGATTATTTTTTATCATCATCATCTTTAGGCCCAAACATTGGATCTTTCAAAAACCCTAAAGGGAAAACTGGAGTGGAGTTTGCTCCCACTGAAAGAAAAGGGGGCCGAAAAAAATTGCACCCCCCACTTTTCAGTTTTTTTTTTTTTTAAAAAAATTTTTAAAAATTTTCCCAAAAAAATTTATTTTTCACTTCACAAGTTTTTCCCCACTTGTTTTTCTTCACAAAAAAATTACAATTTCATATCTTTAGGTTTGAAGTCTGAAATGGTGGCAAAAGGTTGAAAAGTTCAAGGGGGGCGATGACTTCTGCAAGGCACTGTGTATCATCAACTACAAAAATTTATGTTTGTTGTGTGTATTTTTATTATTATGTGTTTTTTAAATTTTATATATATATTATAAATATAAATTCAAACATATTTTCATGGGGCATGTGTTATGTGGTGGGTTTATATTATTTAAAAATTATTTTTAAAAAATTCCTTTTAAAATTTTTAAAAAATTTTTTAAAATTTTATTTTTTAAATTATAATGGATTTATATATTTTATATAAATATATATATATATTTTTTTATATCTATAAAATATATTTAAAAAAATTTATTTTTTTGCCTTAAACCTACAAGGCTCTCCAAAACCTCCCCCTTCAAAAACTCGTCTTAATCTCTAAATACCTCCCCTCACGCAACTCCGCTCCTAAAGGGGCCTTTTCCTTCTCTGTCTCCTCACAAAACCCTTTCCCAAAAACTTCTCTCTGTTTTCCCCCAAAATTTGGGAACTCACTCCCTAAACACCCAGATTTCCCCCTCTCTCACTAGTTTAAAACGAAACCTTTAAAACCTACCCTTCAAAATCCCTAAAAACCAACATTAACATTTTTGCACTGCCCCCCCCACAAACATGTCTCCCCCTTCCCCTTTTCTATCTCTTCTCTCCTTCCCTGAGACGGGTAAGCCCTCCCCGGGCGGGGCCTCTCTCCCTCTGTCCCTTTTGGGTTAGTAACTTTTTGGGTCACTTTGAAATTTGTTTGACCAATGTTATTTGTGTCCCCGCCTGAAATTAAGCCCCTGGAATAAAGGGCGCCCAAAACAAAAATGATAATAAATGATAATAATATATCTCAACTAGCGTTTTTAAATTGCTAAATTTGACTACATTTTATTAACTCTCAGATTCAGAAAGCACTAATGGAATTATTGAACTTTGGGCCATTTTCGTTTATATCTGTTAAATGAGGGGTAAATTTTTCGGGGACGGACTTTAAGTTGGGAGTAATTAAAACAAATTTTTATAAAAACCCCTAATTTGGGGAATCAGGGAAATTGGGGGATCAAGGTGTGGAACATCAAAGGCACGTGGGCACACAAAGGAGACAGAGAATTCTATCCCACTGCCAACCTCCATTATGCCCCAGGGAAAGGGGTCTCTAGGGCACAATAAATCTCGTACACACACGACTCGGGCTCCACCTCCTTCTGCAAAATTTGGGCCGTGCCCCGGGGGGAAAATTTCCCTTGCTCTCACTCAGCCCCCCGTTCCCCCCACACATTCCACAGCCCTCACCACCCCCCACACGCCACCACCTTTAAAAAAAAAAAAAAAGGAATGTCCCAAATTTTGTTTTGGAAATATACGGTTGTTTGGGGCCCAACATGGCAAAACCTTTAAAATTTTTTTAAGTTTTTTAAATATCCAAAAGGGGTTCCCTTTGTTACAAAAATTGCAAAAAAACCAGACTTCCCAAAAAATTTCAAAATTTTTAAAAAAAAAAAAAAAAAAAAAAATTTTTTTTTTTAAATTCGTTTGGGGCAAAAGAATTCGGGGCTTAGGAGTAAAAGCTAATGGAATCACATTGGTGCTTGGCAATTTAACAAGGGTTTCTTTTTGCCCCCAAGGTGTTTTCTGCACAATCCAAACCCTCCAGCCCCTTCTCTGGTTTAAAGGACACGGGAGGTGAAGGAAATCACTACCAGGCCACTATTTTAAAGTAAAAATTTTTCCACCCTGGGTTTCCATAATTTCCTGCGGGGGAGTCCCCCTGGGCCAGATATCATAAACCCCCAAATTTTATAAAAATGAAAAATTCCCAACGCCAGGCTACCAAATATGAAAAAGCCCGGGTTTTCATAAGTTGGGCCGATTTTCATCCCTGCTTTTCCCTTTTTCCCCTAAATTTCACCCACGGACAGGTTTTTGTGGGGGGTTTCCCGGGGGCCCAAAATTTCTTTTTTGTGGTTTGTTTGTACATGTTTTTTTATTGCCCCTTTACCAGGGTTCCTTGGGGTAAACTGTTTAAAAAAATGACGGTAAAACGCTTTTCTCACAAATATTTTATTTTTCAAAAACAAACTGAAAATTTAATTTCCCCCCAAGGGCCCCTATTTTCCTAAACATTTTTACTAAAACTTTTCAATTTATTGCTCCCCCACATTTCTTTTGTTCGACCTTTTTTGGTTAATTGAATACTTTATTCCTTGGAGGGAACCCTGACTTTTTCCACGCCCCTCCCCCGCCCCTCCCCCGCTTCCCCTTTCCCGGCAAACCCCTTTTTAAATTTGCGGGGAAAAGTTTGGGGGACCCCGCCCGAAAAATAAAAGGCCGGAAAAATAAGCCGTTTCAACAGGCCCTTAAAGGGGGGAATTTCACCCAGAATTTTCCCGGGCCCATAGCATTTAATTATCCACGGCGCGTATCCCCCCGTAAAAATTTGGACACTTTCACTTTTTTCCCCGCTTGCAAAAACCCCGGGATTTGGGGAGAGGAACTGAATCCTTTGTTTCTTGAGAACTGGGATTCCCTTTAATGACTGGAACGGATTTCAGCCGTATTTTGCGGTAAGGGCGAAATAGGAATGAAACCCGTCCCAAAAAAACCCGTGTGAACATTGGCCAAAAAAGTGACGTTACTATTTTCCCGGCGTAACCCACACTTTTGAAATACAAAATATATGTGAGGCAAAAATTCTGTTTTTTCCCTTTCCCAGTTTTAAAGTGAACAAAAGTAATAAATGAAATGTGGGCGGTTTTGGGCTCAGCAGCACATTTAGTTTCGAAAGATCTAATCTGCTTTTTACACAAAAATCCTGCTATAGATCATTTAACCCTATATATCACAGAGCCCAGTTTTACTCATTCTATCACTTCCTGCTCTCAGTGCAGGTTCCTCTCTGGGTATGAAGTTCAGCAGTGAGGGGAATGTTCTTTATTTGTACTTTTTTGGCTTTTTAAATTCTAAAACAGAAAATTAGAGGAAATCTAGTTCATGTGGTGTGTTTGTTTTGCACCTTTTTGAGTATAAACCCCCCATACTTTCCGTTCCCTTAGTCTCGCGGGAACAGGAAGGCCATCCCCCCCTTTAAATTTTCCTGCACTTGACATTGTCCCTTTAAAAACCTCAAGTTTTTCATTTGCTTACAAACGGAAAGTTTTTAATGAAAAAATTCTGTAAATGTTGTTGAAAGTGGAAATTTGATATTGGTTACTTGCGCGGGACTTTGGAGGCCACCCGGTAAATTTTTGGGATAATGCCTGTTTAAAAAAAAAATTTTTGGAAAGGGGGAATTTTTTCGGCAAAAAGGGAAAAGTGCCCGATGTCTTATTGAAATTGGGGTTTTAAAATAAAAACCACCTTTTGCCTTTTTTAAAAACCCCGGGGGAAATTTTAAAGGGGGAATTTGGACCCTGGGGGTTTGGGGTTTATTAGCCTTTTGCATCAATTTTAAAGGTTTAAAAAGGGGAAATTTAAAGGGCCAATGGAAAAAAATGGGAAAAAAAACCCCAACCCCCGAACCAAAAACCAACCGGATTTAAAAATTTGATTCAGGTTTTCCCAAAATTTGGGTTTCCCTCCTTAAGTGCAAAAATGAATTTAAACCGGGTTTTCCCCTGGCCTGGCCAAAATTTTTGGGTTTTTTACCCCAGTTTTTCCCGTTCCAAAAGGGGGTGGACCCTGGGACCCTTGGGTTTGTAAAGCCCTTTCACTTTAAAAAAACCCTTTTATTGGGTTTGTTAATGGAGCTTTTGAAGTTGTTTTTTCCTCCCCCAAAATCTTTCCCCTTCTCCCCACCTCAAAAAGGGGGAAATTCCCGAAAAAGGAAAATGCCGTATCCCCTTAATAGAAGGGCCATTCCTTTAAAGTTTTGGGGAAAATCCCCGGAAAATCACCTTTTTTGCCGTTCTTACCCAATGGTTAAAAGGTCCCTCTACTGTTTTTCCCCCTAGGGTTGGTTTAATTAAAAACAAAAAAGGCCCACAGCCCCCAAAGCCTTTTTTCCCCAGGGACGGAAAAAAAACGGAGGGGGGGAATATAAACCTATTTAAGCTTAAAAAAAATTGTAGAATTGCTAAAAATTGGGAGGTAGATTAGGCAAACCCAAAATTTTTAAAAAAAGTTTTTATTTTAAAAGGTTTTTTCGCGGGTTCTGGAGGATTCAACCTCGCTTTACTGAAGCGAGGGGGTTTCATCCTTGGGGAAACGGTATGAACAATTTTTTCCAAGGTTTTTATTTGGTTTTTCCCAATCAAATTAAATGTGATTAAATTTGAGCTAAACCCGCAATTTTCGCCCTTAAAACCCGTAACACAAATTTGGGCTGTTTTTGAAAGGGAAAACGGGCTGGTTTTTTCTAATACTGGAAAAAAGCCCCCCTTTAAAGGTGATGTAAAAATTTTTTACTTTTTTTAATTTAAAAATTTTATTTAACCACAGTTTTTTAATTTTTGTTGGAAAAAAAAAATTTAAAAATTTAAAATTTTTTAATTTTTTTTTTTTTAAAAAATAAATTTCTTTCTTTATATATTTAAAACCACCACCCCCAGTTTTTTTTTTCCCCCTTACAAAAAGAAAGAGGAGAAAAAAAAAAACAAAGCTTTGTATAGAATTTTGGGTTTTACAAAAAAACCTTTAAGGGCGTAGAATTAGAGCGGAGGACAGAAATTTGTTTTGAAACAAAGTTTAAAAAGGGATTAGTAAAAAAAAAATTATACCCAAAATTTTTATTTTTTCCTTTTTTAAAATTTCCATGTCTTATGTTTTGAAATTTTGAAGACCCCCCCCTTTTTTTTACAATTTAAAAGGTAACTTTGGTTTAAATGTTTAAAAAACAAGACAATAAAATATTACCAAAGCTGTATCTCTGAAATTTTTTTGGGGAAAATTTTCCCTTGTGATTATGTGGTTTTAAAAAATAGCAGTCTCGGATTTCTCTCCAGCACCACTACTTAAGCCACAACCATGAGTCTCCTGCTATAAACACTAGTTACCGTTTTGTGAAGATTTTTTCTTGAAGACCCTTTTTTTTCAGCTCTTTTTTGGGTTAATAGTAGGGTTTTTTAAAAAAATGTGTACATAACCCTGGAAAAAAAGTAATTTATAGCATTTCCTTTATAAAGTTTTAATTGTTACAACTTTATTTTTTTTTTATCCCGGGGGAAAAAAAGCCCAAAATGCAGGATTTCGGAGGGGGAAACTTTTAAGGTTAGTCAATGTAAAAATGTATTATTCTTGATTTCTAGAGTTGTGCTTTTTTATTATTTATAACCATGACATTGGGAAAATTTTCAAAATAGGTCCACCTTTTTTTTAACTGTGATTTTAAAATATTTTAAAAATTTTTCCCCTGTATCTTTATTTTTTTTCAAGATGGTAATTTAAATAGTTAGGTTCTAAAAGTTTTTTTTAGATGTTTTAAAATTTTTTTCATAATGACAGCTTATCTTTTGATAAAGTTGTTGATAAAGATTATTGATAAAGTACATTTTATGCTACTTTTGCAATATTTCTGCTATTTTTGAACGTGCCATTCCAAATGCATAAGCTTTGTGATATTTTTGTAACACTAATTTATGAAATCTCGCTGGGAGTTGTTTATTTTAAATTTTGCACTTGCAGCCTTTTTAAACTACCCGCACCCAGATATTAAAAAAATCCCATCGGAAAAACCGGGCCCGGGGATCTTGTCATAGCGGGCGCATTTTTTTGATGCAGTTTTTCCGGGGAAAAAGTGGGGTCGGTTTTTGGATATGTTGTTTGGGGCCCTAAAATTGAATGTTTGGGGGTCCAACTACAACCCCGGAAATTCCCCGGCAGAAAATTTTTTTAAAGGGGGTGTGTGGGTTTGGTATTTTTTAAAAGAATATTAGACACCCTAAGGTTTATATTTTTTATATATATATTAATAAAATATGTGTTAAAATTTTGTAAAAATTTAAAAAATAGAAAAAATAATTTAAAATATGTTTTTTAATATATATTTTTTAATTTTATTAATATATAAAACTTTTTTGTGTGTGTTTTTATAATATATTAATTATTATATATTATATTTTAAAAATTTTAAGGGGGTGTGTGTGTTTTTGGAAAAGGGGATATTTTTATATTTTTATATACTTTTTTTTTTTTTTTTTTTTATTTTTTTTTTTTTGGTGGTGTATATAATTTTAAAGAAAAAAATAAACAAGAAATTAAATTTTTTCCAAGGAGGTGATTTTGGAATGATATTCAAAAATCAAGGTGGAAAATCAAATTTCAGGGCTGATCCCCCCTTCAGTTTGGAAAAGCCCCAAGACAAGGAAATTAGGCTTTAGTAGTTTGTTTGGCCCCCCGTGCCTGTTATGACCGCTCGCGGGTGCTTTGGACCCTGCTCCTGGTTAAACCAGCAGATGTTCTGTAAACTCCTCCCAAAACCGGATTAAAGCAACAGTCAAATTCCTGGACAGGCTGTGGTGTTGGTGGATGGAATGGAAAACCCAAAGTCCCGATGTGCTTTGATTTGGGCCAGGTTTTTGGGGAACGGGCAGACCCTCCATAGCATCAAATTTTCCTCATCATGCAGGAACTGCGACACATCACCCCATAGGGTTTGCATTTTCATGATCAGAAGGAAAACCCAGGGCCCACTGCACCCGCTTTTGGTTTTCCAATGGGCCCCAGGTTTTCATCCGGTAAACCCAATGGCAGTCAGGGTACCTCTGGCTAGCACATGGAAAGGGTTTTGCGGGGTCCAAAAAAAGCCTCCCCCCACCATTACTGGGCCCACTGCCAAAAACCCGGGAAAAGCTGGAGGATGTTTGCAGGTTGCAGAAAAGTTTTCCCCCAAACTCTCCAACTCAATTGGTAGTGTGGACCTGCTCTCATCCATGAAGAGTGCATGACGCCAATGTCGAATATGCCAATCTCTGACAAATGCCAATCACCCTGCACATTGTTGAGCTGTATTGTTTTTCCATTTTAGCCTTTTTTTTTTTTTAAATGGATAATGACACAATGAAATTTGAGATTGTATTTACCTTTGTTTAAAACCTTCTAAGATAAAATAGTTTTTATTTTTGAAATTTCCTGATTGGTAGAACCGAATTCAAAGGGTGTACTTCTTTTTTTTTCCACTTCACTGTGTATATAAATGTCAAATGATAAAACAATGTTACGGCACTCTAAATGAATGCAAAGTGTCATTTACAGTATTTATGAGTCTTTGTCAAGCTGTGAGGACTTCCGCTAGGTTAGTACATAAGGGCAGTACATCGTATTAATTGTCAATTATCGTATGCATCAAAATAAAAACAAATGTAAACCTACACGATGATTAATTTACTGGTTCAGTCTTTTTCTATCATTAGCAGGTGATTTGTGTTTTTTAGCCTGGTATGTCATTTTGTCTGTCTGTCTTTTCCAAGTGAGGCGTCTTTATAGGTTTTCTTTAACTATATATAAAATAATATATAAAATATATATATATAAAAATATATATATATAATAATAATATATAATATATATATTTTTATAAATTGCTGCATTGTCCGTTATATTCTTTAGTGGGGTTATACTTTGTGTGTGTGTGTATATAAAAAAAATATAGATATTACATATTACACATTTATTAGTGGTGCCAACTGTGGTAGTAATTGTTCCTGATGCAAGTCAGTATTTTATTTTTTGTTAGAAAATATTGCTGTTCTTAAGCATAGCTTATTTTTCTTTGTATTTTTATAAAGACAAGTGACTACCAGTGAAAGCAGCACTCAGAAAGAACTATCTTCTAACCATGCAATTTCCAATGACAGTGAGTATAAAATAGTCTTACTGTAAAAGAGCTCAATGAGGTTACAGCTGTTATATCATTGGTAGATAGAAAAATGTTTGATTTGTACCAGCTCTATAAGAGAAGACAACCCTTAATTGTAGTTTTTGGGCATCAGATCTAGTTATTTTGCTTACTTATTTGTCGCTTTTCTTATACATTCCGATTTTGAGCTATATTTTTAGTTTTGCCAGCTTTGTGTTAATGCAGTTGCAGAACTATTCTTGGTTTCAAAAACACTAGAACCTCAATGGAGATCTGGGCCTGTCCGGTTTTCTCTAGAGTCTTGTTTTAATCAGGCATAGTTCTCGCAACCCTTCATGTATGCCTCATCTAGCAGTCCCTTGGTGGCTGCTAGTCTTTACTGAGCATCCCCTTCTGGTTTACATATTGGAAGAAGTAGTGTCTACGTCAGGGACTCCACAGTAGTAGTGCATGAACTTTTGTATCTTTTTATATATTCTAATTGAAATATGATTTGAACTATATTATACATTGTTTAGATACCAAAATCTATAGAACTTCAGGAAAGATTCACCCTCTGTATTTCCAGTAATATGTTTTGACTAAATCTGCTTGCTCCTGCCTCATTTAATACGTTAAAATGGGCTTCTTTTCTCTCTAAAGCAGCCCTTCCCTGTTCTGACTACATATCTCGTACCCCTGGTGACTATACCAGCCAGCTGTATCCCTCAAAGTAAGTTGCTCAACACTATCCTTCACAAATTTATTACTTTTGTACCTTTTTTCCTGTAAATATGTGCTAATCCTTTTTATTCGGTTTTAATATTTGAGAATAAGGTCTGTGTAATGTGTACAATGCATTGAATGATACCTTTTAAAAGAAAAAAAAAATACTACTTCTGCAAAAAATAAGTCCTCATATGACTTTTGTAAAACAGGAATTAAAAAAGCAAGAATATTTTTTTTTAAATAGGCTTGCGATTAAAGGGTAGAATGGTAATGTCATTCGAAAGTGACCTATTGTTTAAGTGAATTTCTTTTGTTTTATCTTTTTTTTTTTTTTTAAAGAAATTTGGTGATTGTTTCTGGTACATTCAAAGCCTGAAAAGGGTTGATTTACAAGATGGCCCGTTCTAGGAGCACGGTCTCAGAAAAAAATACTGTTTTTAGTGCTGCAATATTTGTTGATAATGGGGGAGGCAGTTTTCTAACCAGCACCTGTTAGGTGGCTGACACCCATTAAACAAATGTTATCCTTTTGTGTAACATTTCATACAGTATTCTTTGCAGATTATCAATTTCTATAGGAAGTGCTTGAGGTAATGCTGTGACAAGATGGCAATGCTAGCTTTTTACATGGTGGGTGCTGCCTGTTAAAAATTTTTGGCATCGAAATAAGGAAATCTCCCAGCCTGGCCGTTAAAACCCCTTTCAAATGCGGGGGTCAATATAGACTATGAAAATTTTCCCAAAAAGGCGGGATACCCTCCTCAAAAAAAAAAAATAAAAAAAAAAAAAAAAAAAAAAAAAAAAAAAAAAAAAATTTTTTTTTAACATATATATGTTATTATTAACACGTTGAAACCAAAAGTTTCCATATACTGTATAAAAAGATACACATGCATGTTTTTCTTACTATCTAACTTGAAGTCATTAGGTCAATTAGGATTACCAACATTATATTTGCTAATAAAGCGAGAATTGTTTAAGGCGTTATTACTTTCTGCAAAGTCAAAAGTTTTTTACTTGTATTTGGGCATGCCCTTAAACTGTATGACGGGGTCAAACCTTTGGACATCCTTCCACAAGCTTCTCACAAATTGGGGGAAATTTTGGGGCCCTTCCCCTGACAGAACGGGTGTAACTGACCATTTTTGTAGGTCCCTTGTTTTTTCACTTTGCCCAAAAAAATTTTTTCAATAGGATTGAGATGGGGGTTTTGGGAAAGGCCACTCCAAAACATTGACCTTTTTTACCCTTTAACATTTTGTAACCTTTGGCTTATGCTTCGGGGATTTTCCATTTGAAAACCCATACCGACCAAGCTTTAAACTTCCTGCTGATGTCTTTGAGACATTGCTTCAGATTGTCACATAAACTTTTTTCCTCTAACCCTATTTTGGACTGCCCCCAGCCCTTCCTGCACAAAACCAACCCCACAACATAGCACCCCATTTTTCATAGTTGGGATGGTGGTGTTAGTCTTCTAACCCCCCTTTTTTCCTCCAAACAAACGATGCATTATGGCCAAACATTCGATTTTATTTTGAAACCCGGGACGTGCCCTCCAGATTTGTAGGTTTTTGCTCCTTTTTTGCAAACTTTAAATCGGGGTTTTCTGTGTTTTCTTTTGGAATAATACACAATTTTTACCACTTCGGCCAGCATCTTCAAAAGGGTCTTTTGCTTTTTTTCTTTGAGTTATATGTACAGTTGGCCCAAAGCACGTTCATCTCTAGACCCAAACCGCCCTTCTTCTGAGCAAAATGAGGCACAGAGAGCAAGCACCTTCAGGTATCGGGAAAGGAACCCAAAGGGAGAAACGACTTGGGGCAAGTCACAATTCTTTTTCCTGATATCTTGGATTATTATTTTTAGACTTTCCCATAAATTTTACACCAGAAGAAATTTAGGGCGTGGAGTCATGGGTGCCTATTTTGCAGGATCAAATCGCATAAAAGGGACCGACTCGACTCCCAAAAATATAATAAATTGGGCCAGTCATTTCGAGCAGTCAAAGAGCAAGGGAATTTGGGGGCCGCCATGCTAAAATGCCCCATATCTTCACCCCATCACATGAGAGTGTAATTGAAAACATGGAGCAGCAAAGCGCTGCCCCAGGGGGAAAAGATTCCGTCCCATAGCAAACAATTTCAGCAAAATTTTTCACCGCTTTCAAAGAAATAAAAAAAAAAGGGAAATTCAACCTTCAACAAAACGACTGTGGGGGAGGCAATTCCTTTAAACCCACAGACATTTTAGAATGTTTTCCCCTTGGTCCCGCTTTGCCCCCCAAAAACCCTTGGGTAGAGAGGCCGTTCTCTAGCCCGGAAATAATGAGACAAAAGTAGGTCATGTATCAGGATCTGTGGAGGCAATACTATTTCTCAAACAAATTCAAGACTCCACAAATGTTCCGCATGTTTGCATATTTAAATTTTTGTGTTTTAAAGTCATACCAATAAATATATTTTCCACACTTACAAGCAAAATGGGGAAAATGTTTTGAACTTGTGGTTTTTAGCTCCAATCCCCCACCACCACTATAGCTTTTCACATGAGGCTACTTTAAAATTTTTTTAAAACAGTCATCTTACGACTTAACATAAATTTTTACTTGCAAGATTTAGCACTGCTCATTCTGCAATTCTTTCCTGTAACGCATTGTTACTTTTTGGGTCCTAAAAATCAAAATGTCAATTTTTATGAACTTTTATTATATTGTTAGTATTTGGGAAATCCACCTTTTGGGTTTCAGCTCTGCCTGAATCCTTCTGGGCTTTTGATCAGATTCAAGCATGTCTTGACTAAAATCTGATCCCAGGTCTCTTCTACATATTCCCAATGTTGATGCAGACTGGACTTGGATACAAATACAGCTTTTTCTTCAACTCTACCCAAAAGAGTTTAAAAGATCAAAACATTGTTACCTTTTGCTTGTCAGTGTCTGTTCTACCTAAATAGCTTGATTATTGTATCATAAGGTGATAAACAGCCGATGTTACCACTTTCTACAGTAAAGTTATCACTTAAACATGCGCCAGGGATGAGGGGTCAGGGTCGGAGGTTTGGGAAATTGAGGCGTCTGAGTCAGGGCTTTGGCTTGCCGACTCCACAGCCCTGGAAGCGGTGTCCACAGGTGTGTCTCCAACTCGGATATACATATGGGCTGTCCCAAATTGTTTAAAGGCATAGTAATCCTAGTGTATGTAAACTTTTGATTTTGCAGAAAGTAATAAAAATGCCTTAAATACTCTCTCATTATATTATTCTGGCATTTGGCAAATATAAATAATTTTGGTAATCCTAATTGACCTAAAACGGGTAAGGTTTATTCTGATTTCATGTCGGATAGTGAGAAAAACATGCATATGTGTCTTTTTATAAAGTATATGTAAACTTCTGGTTTCAACTGTGTGTATGTGGGTTCTTTTCTTTTTTTTTTTTTTGCTGCTGCAAGTTTAGTACAGTGCAGTCTGCTGTGTTTTTAGTTTTTTAAAAATAGAAAAAGATGTTCCAGCATGTGCTCTTCACGTCAATGGGGGCTTTATACACTGAGCAATTTTATATAGTGTAATGTGAATGCAACCTTAATTTCTTTTAATATTCAGTAATTCCTCATTTAATACCAATGCAATATGTGTTCTTATTGTTGCATGCATAGGCAGAAGAGAAACCATTTCATTCTTCTCGTTTTAACTTTGTGTTCCTCTAGGCCATATACACACATCCTTTCTGTACCTGTAGCAGAATCAATGTCCACTTATAGTGGACAGAGTCCGTATCAGTCATTGCAGCCATCTCAGCCGTACACGGCGTACCCTCAAGCATCTCAAACCTATGGTCTACCTCCTTTTGGTAAGTCCCCTAGTACTCTAGCATGTGTCAGCGTTATGCTATAATATTGCATTCCAGTTGACAGGTCTTCTGACATAAGTTGTGAAATTAAGAGCGGTCCCCCACAAAGGGACTTCTGTATGTATCAACTGGCTTTATGGATTACATTGATGGCCGTTTTAATGGCCATCATGTGTTGCCACCTCTAACTTGCAATGATATTGTGTGGTTGGACATGGCCTTCTTTGGCAGTTGCAGGTGACTTCAATTCTCCAAGTGATCTTGAGAGTTTTTGCATACGTTTTGCTTTCCTTAGTCATAGGTCTCGTACGCCATTCAGAATGGGAGCTGCCAGCTTTGTGCAGGTTCATTTTAAAAATTGGTGGTTTTATTAAGACAATTCCTTGCAAGGTATAGGCAGGCAAGCCTTTTAACAACTACTATCTGTACAGGTCCGTCTTTTTTTTTTTTTTTTTTTTTTTTTTAAGTTCCTTGCTTCTTGGACTGCAGTTTGTGGTGCAGATTTGTGCTGAAAAACCGCAATTTGTTCACAGATTTGCCGTTGGCCCTGTTCCCCATTAAATGTACGGGAATCCAGCAAACCTGCAGAAGAACCAGCAGGTTTGAATATCCGCTGGAATCCAGCAGATTTTTAAACCGACTGGAAAAAAAAAACAACTGTGCTGTGTAGACTACAGCATGGATTATTCAATGTGGTCTATACAGCTCTGTGTACAGTTGGATTTTAGCGGATTATAAATACTGAATCCGCCGTAAATCCACTGAAAAACCTATGTGTTGACATAGCCTAAGGGTATGTTTAAATGGCATGTTTTATCATTTTTTGGATCCGTGTTTCGGAACGTAAACGGACCTAAACATGCATCTAACAACGTGCAGTGTGATTTACATTGCTTTCAATGTAAAACACGCATCGTGTTCAGACGCGTAGTTGCCGATGCGTGTTTACTTGCCTCTTTGTGATGCGTCTTTGGGATCCGTTCAAAGAATTGACATGTTAATGCTTGATCTGTTACAGCATAGTTCGCGCGATCGCTGTGGTGTGTCAGCTGTATATTTCAGCTGTCATCCCTCAGCATCGGCCCCAACCGGTGATCACTCTGGGGGGTGGGAGGGAGGCTTTTAACCCCTTAATTATTGCGACCGATGGGTCGCAATAACTGAGAGATACAGGAGGAGTGATCTCCTCCTGCATCTCTGTCGGCGCTAGCAGCCTCACTGCGGCTGCTGTGTCCTGACAGGCAACCCAGAAGGCATAGACTGCCTTCCAAGCCGTCTGTGACGTCACCACGCTCGGCCATGCCCTATGGGCTTCTCTGGGCATCGTGACTGACAGTTGCCATAGAGACCAATACATAGCAATAAGCTATGTATTGGTTTCTATATGAATGAGTGATCTGAAGATCACTCATTCAAATCTCCTATGGGAAAAAGTAAAAAAAAAAAAAAAGTGAAAAACAAGTAAAACACGAAAAATAAAATAAACACGTACACCGCCCTTTTCCCCTTTTACAAATGCCAATCGCCCCAAAAAAAGATCAAAAATAAATAAAGTACCCATATTTGTTATCGCTGCATGCGTAATTACCTGCCCTATAAATCTGTCATGTTAATTAACCCGAACGGTGAACGCTGTAAAAAAAAAAAAAAATCACAGAATTAAGATTTTTGTTCATCCCGCAGCACATAAAGTTAAATAAAAAGCGATAAAAAACTCCTATAAACGCCAAAGTTATCCCAAATTAAAAAATCAGTTATCCCCAAAAAAAAATTTCCCTTTCACAGCTCGTTTTAAAGGAAAAATAAAAAAGTTATGGGTCTCAGAAAATAGGGGGCATAAAAATTTTTTTTACACACTAAAAACACTTTTTTTTTTTTAATGCTTTAACAGAAAAAAAACTATAGGAATTGGGTATCGCCGTAATCTATCGACCCCCAGAGGAAAGCCAACTTATCAGGATGCTCTGGGGAGAAATAATTAAAAAAAAAAAAAAAAAAAAAAAAAAAAAAAAAAAAAACACACTACTAGGATTGCAGTATTTTCTTCACCTGCCCTTTCCCAAAAAAAGATTTTTAAAATGATCAAAAATCCCTTTTCCCCTCAAAAAGATACCCAAAAAAAAGCCAAATATCCCGAAGAAAACAAGCACCTACACGCTCTGTACACAGAAAAATAAAAAAGTTATGGTTTCCAGGCTATAGCTATGAAAAAACGTTTTTTTCCTTTTTTGAAAAAAGTGTTTTTGAAAGGGCATAAAACCTAAAAAAAATATATACAAATTGGGTATCGTGTAATCGTATCGGCCTCTGAGTAAAGCTAGCTTGTCTTTATACCACACCGGGTGACCGCTGTAAAAAAAAAAAAAAAAATCCCCAGGTTTGCTGTATTTTTTTTTCTAAAAACCCCCACAAAACCTTAATAAAATGTAAAAAGGGTCATGCACCCATAATGGACCAATAAAATCAATTCACCCCGCAAAAAAAAAAAAGCCCTACACCTCTGCACACAGCAAAAAAATTTTGGTGTCAAATAGGACAACATAAAAAAAAAATTTTTTTTTATAGACTTTGTGTATAAGTAATAAAACAAAAAAACTATATAAAATTTATAAATTGAAAAATTGACCGCCCCCCTATAAAGTTATCCTTCTTCACACTGCACGGCGAATCTTAAAATTGAAACCCCAGAAAACAATAACAAAACACATTTTTCCCTCCCATTTTCAGGGCCCAATCAAAAAAAAAACTATGGAACACCTGTGCACCCAAAAGCACAATATACTCCTAATGAGACCCAAAATGGGTGACTTCGGGAAGGGTTTTCACCGTTCTAGGACTGGCAACAAACAGACTAAAACCCAAAATTTGCTTTAAAAAATTTGCTGCTTTTACTAGCTTTACGGAACACAATAAAGGCTACATGCCCTTATATTCCAAATCATCGCTTTACATAAAAATATGAGAGACTTAGCTGTAGTGTTTCGTGGTCAATCACAGAATTTTCAATTTTTACTTGTCAGTGGTAGCAATTCTCTTGACTGACTGATGGAGCCAAAACTCCATGTTGCACACAGCAACGTTTTGGGAAAACACTTTCCTTCTTCAGGCTTCACCCCCGCAGGGGAAGCGTAAAATTGAAACCAGAAAACAATAACAGAACTACATTTGTCCCTCCATTTTCATGGCCCCCTGCAAAAAAAACTATGGAAAAACCTTGCACCCAAAATGCACAATAAACCCCAATGAGATCCAAAAAAGGGGGTATTCTGGAAGGTTTTACCTGTTTAGATTTGGGGGGCTTTGCAAATGGACATGGGCCCCCCAAAAACTGCCCTTTTAAAAGCCAAAAGCGCCCCCCCCCTCCATGTGCCCCAAAAACAGTTTACACCCATATGTAATGGTTTTCAACTTGGAAGAAATTGCGTAACAATATTTGGGATGTTTTTTTTTCCAGGATTCCTTGTAAAATATGAAACATTTTATGCTAAAATTGCAGATTGTTGGGAACATTTTTTTATTTTATTTTCACAGCCTAATGCTAAAAACAATTTGAGAATCACCTGTGGGGTCGATATACTCACTGCACCCCTGGATATTTCCTTAAGGCAAAGTTCACCGGGATAAAATTTCGGGATGATACGCCCCGCAATTACCGGGGCTTGGGGGAAACCGCCGGGGCCAAATTTAAAAATTTTATTACAAACCAGCCATATTCGCCCCTAGAATTACAAACTATCCCAACCACCCCAAAACCCTGGTTGGGGGGGAGATCGCGCCGGTGCCATAAACATTCATTAATACCAGCGCATATTCGCCGCTACTAATTGACATGACACTTAGATGTGAGACAAGAGGAACAGGTGGAGTGGAGATGGTGGAGAAGGTAAGCAGGTTGTGGTCAGATATGGGGTCAGGGGATTTGAGATGTCAATAGGGGGCAAGGGGGGTGAAGATGAGGGCAGCGTTATCCGTGTGGGGGCTCCAAGGGCCACGTGAAGGGGGCCAAAGGAAAGCAGAGTGAAGGAAGTTTGTTGGCAAGAGAGGTGTCATCAAATTGGGTGTTAGTCTCCCATGACAAAGTGGGGTGTCATGGAAAAAAAGTGGGGAAGCCAGGGAAAAGAAGTGGTCAAGGAAGACGGTAGCAGGGCCCGGGGGGGGGGTTAACTACAGCCATTCAGGTTTGGAGGGGGGAGTAATGCGGACAGAGGGACCCCAAAGGAGGGGAGGGTAAGGGAAGGAAGAGGGGGAGGGGGCAAAGGACAGGGGGTCAGACGGAGAAGGCCAAAACCTCCCCTGTTGTTCCCGGGGCGGGGAATATGGGAAAGTTGGAGACCGCCAAAGGGGAGAAAAG